>JAOBYK010964202.1:0-49041 GCA_025434845.1 Phenganax subtilis | reverse complement strand
TACTCTCTGCCTTGTTCTTATTCAAATTAGCTGATACCTTGACCGCAAATGGAATGTCAATTGAGCTTGAGGTACTTGTGTTTAATGAATTTACTTGTGTATTGTTTGAAGGTGTCGATGCGCTTGGGGTATTGAATACTTTGATTTTCGGTCTCTGTGCATTTTCCTCATTATTATGGGTTAGTCTAAGTATTTGATTCTGGAACGTCTCAAGTTTGGATTTAAAGCTAGAATTTTGCTCTATTAGTCTCTGGATCGTCTCCTCTTGCCGGTACATGATAGTCTCCATATTCTTCTGCTTTGCTTTTAACGTGCTAATACATGCACAATTGCAGCCGCAAATCCCAGTTTCAGCAGCTTTATCTTCAACAGAATGGGTGATAACCGATGCATGTTCACTTAAGAGGGAGATTATCCGTTCTGTTACTTCCTTGCCCCTTTCACCTTCAAAGGAAACCATTCTTTCCCAGTAGTTTGCTATTGAATTTTTTTTCCGCCCTGTTACGAGCTTAAAATTATATCTATGGTTTCTGCAGAACGCCCCTTCCCATGCAATTTATTCCTGCTACATGACAAATAAGAAGATTAGTTTCGCGTGAAGAGGTTAATTTGCGGTCCGGATGTGACGGTGAGAGTAGGAGGTCAGCTTTGGGAGATATACAATGTGGTGTTTGAGCAAGAATTGGGAATAATAAGGGATACCAGCTCTGACTTGGCTTGTCTGGAATTACCAGAATGCCCGTGGCTTTCTCTTGTATTATCTTCCTGATTGTTATCAGGATACCAATGAAAGGAAGAAAACAATAAAAATCTTCATTAGCCCACGATATAGTAAATGCGTCAGTATGCCTTGCATAAGGATCAGGTTTATAAGATACAATGATATCAAAATGCTTATATAACCGAGAGGCAAACAGGTCGATCTGTGGAGGAAACTTTAGTGTGCTTGATGATAGGGTAAAGTAATTGGGATTAAGCATCCATCACTTTCAAAATTTTAGTTTGGACATTCTTTGTCAGCTATGATGTTCTGTTGGCCCAGAATATGTGCAGTTGTATGCCGAATATTATATATTTCACAGAGCAGCCAAATATCACGTGTTACTTTATTCCATTGCTCACTGTGGTTGGTAGCACGGCAATGCCAGTAATTAACAACAGAAGGATTGTCAATCAGCATTTTCACATGTTTAGTTTGTAAATGATGGGGGCAAACTCCTTAAAAAGAAGAGGGCAGCCTGTAATTCCAGATAATTGATATGAAACGATGCTTCGTGTGTGGTCCAGCACCCGCAAGATGAGGTGCCACACAATACACCGCCCCAACCAGTAAGAGAAGTGTCCAAATTTAAACTGATGTCTATTGGAGGCGAGTGAATCATGTTGTATGAAATTGGCAATTTTTGCAACCACCATTTGAGCTCTTCCACACAGCGGGACGATACATGCATACAGCTATCAAAATTTCCTTCAGCAATTTTTAATCCCGTAATTTTATCGTACTCTAAAGCGCGATAATGGCATTCCCCCATATTTAACAACTGGGAATATGGAAAACAAGTAAACCAATCATTTGGGCTACTTCACGAATAGTAGCTCTCTCTGCGTTAAGCAGCTGTGATATATATAGCATTATTTTTGAAACTTTTTCTTCAGTTAGTTGTATTTTCATACAGGTTGAATCAAGATCAAAGCCAAGGAAAGTGATTTCTCTGTATGGGTGAAACACTGATTTCTCTACATGAAGGACAAAACCAAGACTAGTAAGAACAGCAATAGCCGCGAGAACTGCTTTTATGCAGTCATCATATGAAGTAGCGTTGATCAAAATGTCATCATGGAAGATGACCTAAATGTGCCCTCGCTGGCGTAAGGTGCATAAATCTGGCTTGAGTAGTTTCATAAAATTTGCGGGCACATAGAGAGTCCATTGGGATATGCAGTATATTTAAAGAGCTTTCCTTTGTAGGAAAGATTTAGGTATTTTTGAGATTCCTTATGTATACTGACACTATAATATGCGTCCTTGAAATCAATTCCGTCCAACATTCCTTAGTCATTAGTGACAGGGCGTGTTAGTGGAATCCATTTTAAAATGATACGATTTCACATGTTCCTTAAATTTTTCCGATCAAGAATGAGCCGCACCCGATTAACTTTCTTGGGAATGGAAAGATTGGTGATATGAACTCGCCAGGTTTGTGGGAGGTTTTACAATGACACCTTTGGTCACGAGCTTAGAAGTCTCTTCATCTATCATAGTTACATGTTCCTTAGAAATGGAGCTTTGAGGAGGCAAAAAGCAGCTCAGAGGTTCAGCTAAAAGTTTAACAGTTTTCGTTCTAACTGTTTGTAAAATGGATTGGTCAACTGTCAAAGCCTCCACCTGGTGTATAAAAATTTAATCCGGCCACTGGAAAATTAATCAAGCGACTGTTTCAGACTTGGCAAGATATTAGTAGCAAAATATCAAGAGAATGCCTGCTGAGTTATTGACGAAACCCGTTCTTGGTCTGCTGGTTACGAAATGGACGATAAGGTTGATGGGGAAGGTATCGACGCCTTCTCTGGTTGCCAGAAAAAAATTTGCCTTTGTAGAGGGGGTAAGGTGCAAATCTTTTGCGAGATGCTGAGTCCTGAAGCATTAGATTTCCATGCAATTTTGCGTCGTTGATAGTTTTTAGTTAAATCATTACCGGATAGAAATTTTCCATTTTAGTTAGAATAATTAAAACTGGGCTTCAGCTCATGACTTAGAAGTGGGCGAATTGAATTGCGCCTTTTGTAAGATAATTCCGTATTAGCATAGCCCAAAAGCGCAATCGGATCAAACTTACGTACTGCTATGGTGCAATAATCAGGCACGAGATTCTTTTCTCTACATTTTAGTAGTTTGTCGATCGTCACAGACAACGTGCTACATACGTGTACTTTAGAGTCTTGTAAGACAACGGTGCTCAAATCACACTGACGGTTGTTGAAATAGGTTAATTGACCTATGGCTTTGATAAATACGCTCAAATTTCGGACCTTTTATACTTCTCAGCAATTTATTTTCGTTTTTCTAGTCCAATATTGAACGAAAAGTTTTCGTTGACCATGCTGGCCACATTGTTATTAATATTTGGGTGGTAGGAATCGAACGGTCTTAAAGACTCGTCAATGGCTTGTAAAAAGTCATTGTTACTGGTGCCAAAATCATTCTCACGAAAAAGACTGATTACGTCGTCATGATTTTGAGTTTGCTCGTGGTCAAACTCGAAATGGTTTGCTGAAGACATGTTGGTTTCCTCTGAAGCTGGCGTGCATGCTTCTTCTGAGCTGGCGTGCGTGCAAGCTCTTACGCTGACGGGGCAGGCTCCCCTGAAGCTGGTATAGTGGATGGTGGTAAAACACCGGTCTTACAAGCGCGATCTGTGCATAATTACTTAAGAAAAGTGTTCCTGCCAGATATGCTTCTCTGAAGTAGCGAAAACATATTGGCCCACACTGCACAATAGGCGTGCTGGCGCTGGGGCCTCTGCAGTAGAAGTTATACATTTGTCTCGCTATCCGCAATACCAGGCTACACTGATAGGACAAGTACACAGGAAAAAAACTTTATAAAACCACTTAGCTCTAATAGAACCAAAAGATACAAGCATCGTCTTCGTGAAAAAACGTGGAATCGAAGGGACAAACCAAAAACCGTGTGCTCACAGGCTGTCAGGAATGGTACAACTGGTTTGCTCATTTGCAGTACTCTTTCTTGTACAACCACGTAACGACTTTAGCTAATGGCGTAATAGAATTAATTTTTATTTTCTTACACTTTGCTACAGCTAGATTGAATTTGTTGTTTATAGTCCAGTGAGCTACTGGTCTGCTACATCTTGTAGGGTGCTAGTATCATTCTTTTGGATAATCTCTTACATTGTTGTGTCATCAGCGACATTTTACATTTTATCAGAGGGCAAATTTACTAGAATAAAGTCATTGATCGTGGCAAAGAATAGCCATGGGCCCATTTTTTCCCCTTTGTGAAACCCCAACCGGAAACCAAAAAAAAATTTGAGAAGACCTCAGGGTTGATTTTGACTCGATGATTCCGATGCCTTAACAACTCCGTGATCTAATTTGCAACTGTTGGTCTGATCCCATAACTAGATAATTTCAGGATAAGTAATTTGCGATCTGTCTAATCGAAGACTTTCTTATAGTAAAGCAGAGCCACCCGAGCCACTGATCTTCTACCATTAGCATCAGCTAGACAATTATGCAGCATGGAATAAAGGCGGCTGTTATATTTGATCCGGTAATAAAACCAAATTTTTGGCCGCCTATAGACTTTAGTAACACGGGTTTTAGTTCATGCATATTCAATAAGAAATTCGTGAACCAATTTTGACCACGTGGAGGTTAATAAGATTCGTTGGGGGTCTTTACTGTAATCTGTAATTCTTGAAGATTAAGGAAGAATAGGTACATCAGCAATTTTCTACGTTTCTGGAACTCTACAACTTCGAATGGCACAGTTCATGACATCTGTGAATGCCGTGGTGTGATATCGCCGTATGCCTGAAGTGTCAAGTTAAGAAGTTTCTCTAGGTCATTTGCTCTACAGCTATTTATTTGTTACAGTTTTTGTTGGAATGAAATTGCAAGGACTTGAATTGGTTTATCATTATCCTCTTCAGCGATACATGTGTCATCTGTTAGTAGTACGTAATGAGCGTTAACCTTTGTGAAAGGCACGTTTATCCTGCTCGAAAATTCATGGTCGGAGTGATGTAAATCTATGCTCAAACATCAAAGAAAAATAGGTTTTCTGTTGTCTGTAGAGCCACATATCATCTCGACTTCGTGCCACCATGTGCACGGCGCGATTGTTTCCAATATGCTGACTTTCTTTTGACAATAATTTTTACAACAAAGTCTTCTTTCGCGATTTATCTTCTTGGGCATGAAATTAAACAGACTTTATATCTGGATGAGAATGCCTTTTGCGTTTTATTAATCTGACGTTCCAGCTCTATAGTCATCCATGGACGGTCAGTCGAATGGATCTTAACAGTATGTTCCGGCATGAAGGTATCTAGTCCGGATTTTGTTAGCTCGGCAAACACTGCTAACTTTTTCATCAGCCGTCTGAAAATTTCACATGAAAGAATTCCAGTAGACTTCCAAGTAAATCTGCCTCAGGCGTGCTACGTTACTTGCTCCTCCATCTCGTCACTTTACACTTTGTTTTTCAGGCTACGCTGAAGTGCACAATTCCGGGAAAAGGGTGTCGGTGACATGGTCCCGTAGCCCAAATGGTCGTCTACGCATGGACCCTACTGTTTCTCAGTAGGGTCTATGCAACTACAAGCAAAATCTTGCCCCCGCTACGTCACATCCTTTAGCGCATTTGCATACATTATAATGCGTCTATCAGTCTATCTGACATGCATTGAAATCCGGCGGGATGGAGTACAATAAGGCATATAGTTTCTACTTAAACACATATAAAATAGGCTTGTTACTCTCGCCTTTTGAGAATTGCACCAGTATACTGTGTTACAGACTACCTGCAGCGAAATACGACAAAATGTTTTTAGAAGACGATGTCAGAGCCAGAAGAACTTCAAGTCTGCCTGCGCCAACGCTAAAATGTTTGTGCAAGCTATGCCTATCGCAGATTAGAAAAATAAGGGGGGGGGGGTGAATGCATACTGCTGGAATCAGATAATAGTATCAGAACTGTCCACAAACAGCTATACTTGAGAAACGGCTTATGTTCACTGTGACGAAGAAGCTCGAATACGAGGCAGAAAAGTACAATAACAACATGGAGAATAATAGCCGTTCAGTGTGAGTGCTATATTACAATTTGGCCTTTACTCTGCATATAAAATAGTAATAACCAAAAGCCTTGAATACCAAAGTTTTAACATTCACAGCAGATTCTTGAAACTTATTTTTGTCAGTCACAACTCGGCCTCTCAACACCGCCATATTCAATGCATATTTTACATAAACGCATTCTAATTTATGCATATTCGCCAAAGATGTTACGTAGCCGGGGGCAAACTTTTGCTCGTAGTTCCATAGGCCCTACTGAGAGACAGTGTCTATGCGTAGGCTACCCAAATGGCGGTCCACTTATAGGTTCCTTGTATAAATCAAGTATGTTCTTAAAAATTTGATCGGGAGTGTGTGCACCTTGCGTGGGAAATTTGATAAAGGGTTTGAGTTGAAAACGTTTAGGTGTGGGTGTAAAATTTATATTCTTAAACTCCTCGGCAATGATAATGGCTCAGTTTCTATACTTTGATTCAAAATACTTTAGCTTTTTTTTAAATGCTCGTTCGTGGATTTGTCATTTGCATTCGGAGGGTGGTAAAGGGCTGCCACTATCATATTGGAAAACGCGCGTGGCAGTTCGAGTACAAAATTTGAAACTAATACTTTCCTTTTTTACAGCAGTGTTAACAAATATGCAGACGCTAAAATGCATTCCATTTTCACGGTCTCGTCGAAAGATATCATAATCAATAACGTTGATTAAAGTGTCCGGGATAAATTTTCTGAGCCACGTTTCTGTAATAAAGGCTATATCAATATTTTGCTGCGTTACGGCATTAGCAATTTCATCTGTTTTGGGAGCTAATGACATTGTGTTTGAAGGTAACGAAGAAGAAGCAAACTGAGTGGTGGCCGTTAGTAAGGTAGAGGTACCATTACTGGTGAGGTTCAAAGGAATTTAACTAGGTTAAAAGCATTACTTGATTTCCCTTGTGACTTTCTTCGATACTTACGCCACCGTGGAATAAGGACGGTGATGTTTTTTTCATTGCAAGAATTTTCATTCCAAGGGAAAGTATCAGATTTTATTTTTTGTCAAAAGATTGACTGAAATCAAGTGTTCTTTTCAACTCAGTGGGCGGTCTTTCCGAAAAAATTGTCTCTATTTCTATAACTATTGGTCTGATTGGTTTGTGCAGGTGTATTTTGAGCTTTGACTTGCCTCAGCTTTCTTGTAAATTTTTTCTTACTTCTTAGTCCTCAGTTCTAACTAATTTCCTATTCCCCAGTTGTGCAGTGGCTCCGTCGACAAAACCAAATCAAACACTGGCGTACATGTAAGTTCGGATAGTAATTTCTATTTCATTAAAATCTTCATTTAGTCGACCAAGTGACCCAATTAGGAATGTTACTGCAAAATCTCGTTTGAAATTTAGCAAAACAATCTGGTTTTTATAGATACATTTGCTTGTTTGAGCTTTAAAAGAAATGCATTTTCCTACGTGCCTCTGTTGTTACGGTTTCAATATAAGAATTTCAACCCAAGCAAAATAGAATTGAACTGGGTTTATCAAAAACTAGACTGGCAGTTTACGAATAAACTGAAAAACTCAAGTTGAAAATATTACAAAAGTAAAAACAGACTAAGGTATAAAATTCTACGATTAAACTACAATAATGTTTGCTATTGTAAGCAATATAGATATAAAATTAACCGGTTTCCGAAACAGTTCCAGGTAAATCCCATTTTCGCACGCATGTAGGTAGAAAGCTATTATAGAATCTTTTTGTGCGAATTTTAAAAAGTGGTACTTTCCTAGCATTTCTAAAGTTGTAATGATGGGAATTCATGCTAGGTAAAAGGTCCGACAAAGAAGTTCGAAAGTTTTCTTCGTAAAATCTTTTCCATAGAGAATCCCTTTGGTTAATAAGGGATGGCAGTCTGAGTTCCTTCAAGACATGCTTATACGAAAGGTTAGGGTGGATAATTTTCAAGGCACGATGTTGAATATCTTCAATTTGATCTTGCAAAAAAGCGGGTAACGAAAAGCGCCCACAGGACAAGCATATTCCAGAATAGTTCTTATGATACTGCAATATTCATTCAAAATGATACAGTCCAGCAGTGAATTTAACGTTCTCTCACAAGATGTCCGGGTTTTCCATGGAAGTCGACAGTGATTCCTTTACAATTCTCTGCGATCAATTCGAATATGTTTACAGAACGCTGCAGCTAAAACGCAACTATGAGGAACAGCGATCTATTTCAATAATATTTGGGTACAACAATCAGAAAGAGAAATAATACACGCACTTCCAAAACGGTGTTTGCAAAGCTATAGTATCACCAATGCACAGAGCTACGAGTTGAGCTCGTTGCGTTGAGAATTACAGCAGGAAGCAAAGCCTAATCTGAAGAGCTGCTGTCGCTGAATTTTACTCTTTGTACATGAACAGTTAAGAATTTTGTCAACTATCGTATTATTTCCAAATGTTCCTTAAGGGGTGTGGCGCTTTTCCATGCAATAAACTACTCCTATTTGGCGCAGCTTCCCGTTTGTGCGCAAGGAACTTTAAGAATTTTCAATTTAAATGTCTTTAGGAAAGAGAATCGCCCGCACTTAGTTTTTACTACTCTTATATTACTTAGTTTCATCTTTTTGCTGGGACACTAGTATAAATTTACGGCTTAATTGCGTTGACACTCTTATTGGTTTAATACGATAATCTTTATTGCTTTTCGGCCTCGCCTTAACCCGTATATTATAACATACTTTGGGCGTTTTTTAAAGACACACTCGCTGGACTACCTACTTCAACTCAACATATAGTATTGACAAATTTTTTCGTGAAATAAAGATTATATATTATATTAGAGGACTAAATATTTTTGCGACTAACTCTCATTCACCGTTCAAGTCAAGTCATATGATACTAGCTCTAAAAGACATTCTTTTCAACATAGTATGAACGCAAGAGATTTGTTATATTGACAAGCGTGTTTCGAATTGTGTTTGCAAAAGCGTAGCTACACCAGTAACGGCTTTTTTGACTAGAAAGATTAACTAAACGAGGAACAGACTCCATTACGCTGGTTGCTATTGCTGTTTTCCTGCAACTTCTCTGTTTGCTATTTTTTAAGTGGTTTCACATTGCAATTAAAACATCTTTAGCCAGAAACATTCCATACACGATTTATGCGTATTACGGAGAGGTATAAACTTGGTTTCTTGTTTGTTGGCAGGCAGTCTGGACGCTGTTTAATCGGTCAAAGTAATCCAAGCCGGTTTGTTACTATTTTAATAATATACAAGAAAATATTACTCCACTGTGGTTGGTTGCTTTCCGGGCATTTAATCCCAAACAGCAGTGCAAAATCTGTAACAACAGCGCAAAAATTTGTAACAAAAATCAAAATACAAATTTTTTTAATTTTCGGTAAATATTTTTAGAATTAAGACTCATGTCACGCGACTTTGTGTAAACCAATTAAAACACGACCAGAAAATCAAGTTTTCATGATCACCGGATGTTTGTCTTGCACATTTTCTTGTATATTATTAATAAGTAATAGTATGGCTTTTCATGCAATTTGGAAAAACATACACTCGTGAGTTTTTCAAAGACTTCAAATGGCACTCGTCTTTCGGACTTGTGCAATTTTGATCGTCTTTGAAAAACTCAATCGTGCAAGTTGCTTTCAAATTGCCCTCGAAACCCTACCATTACCTGTCCATAAAGTGCAATTTGGATAGAGATATGGTATTCAACCCTGAATTAATTTTTTTCAAGAATAAGCAGTTTAGACTCGCGTGCAAAATCTGCACTCTGTATAGACCAGGCTTTTTAATCAAGAAAGGTGTTTATTGCTAGCTTAGAACGTGGAATCATTCGTGATGAATATCCATTTTTTCTGATAAACAACACCATCCATAGCTGAAACAGCTACTGAGCAATGATCTGGTAACCCCTTATCGACTTTTAGCAGGACTTTGTAGTATTGGTGCGCATTGCTCAATTTTAGATAAAGCTTGGTCGTTACGTGTTTCAAATCCATTAATTTAGTGAATAGGTGCATAATCCGCTGTAACATCATAGGTAATTTCATTCAGAATTGCATTGAAGTAAACATGCAATGCTAACCACATATCATGTATGGAATTATTCCTCCAAGACTCAGGGAAGCGTGCAATTTTATTACTGGTAACTATTCTTCAAATTTTGTCCATTTTTGGCGATAAGGATATGACATTTTGATGGCAAGAGTCGTGATCAAGGAGTATGACGTCTACATTCCAACCGATTAGTAAACATCTATAGAGAGATCAGGTATAAACATATAAGCTATTTTTAAGCGGTTTGACTTCGCAATCAAAATATTTCTAGCCAAAAGCATTCCATACACGATTTATGCGTATTACGGAAAGGTATAAACTTGGTCTCTTCTTCGTTGCCAGGCGGTCTGGATGCAATTTATTGGGTCGAAGTAATCCATAGCGGCTTGTTATTACGTATAAAGTGCAATTTCGAGAGTGCAGTGGCATTCAACCCAGCACTATTTTTTTTTCACGAATAAGGAGCTTAGACTTGCGTGCAGAATCTGCGCTGATAAAAGACCAGGCTTTCAATCAAGAAAGGAGTGCATCGGTGGCTTATAACATGGAATCATTTGTTGTCAATACCCATCTTTTTCTAATCAACAATACGATCCATAGCTGAAACAGGTACTGAGCAAAGATCTGGTAGCCCGGATCGACTTTTAGCAGCACGTTATAACAATGGTACACACTGGTCAGTATTAGATCGAACTTAGTCGTAACGTGTTTGAAAAGCTATTACGATGGTGAATAGTTGCATTATCTACGGTAACATCAAAGATAATGTTATTCAGAATTGAAATGAAAAAGTTTTTATTAGTACATATATAACTCTATGAGCTATATAGGGGGAGTGTGTGAAAAACGTTAGACTAGAGTAGAGATCAGACCTTGGCCACCTTGGCCATGTTTGGTTAGATAAATTATTCTGTTAATTATTTTAAAAAAAGTGTGTGCGACGTGACCTGCAAAATATAGTATGAACCTTGTTCTCCGTGAGAAATCTACATATTTTTTAGGAAAACATCAACGGTTCTCCACAATGAAAATCTATTTTTATATAAGCACAATTAATGCCTGGGCTGTAATTAGCCTGCAGTATGGTTTGGTGGAAAACACGGAAGCCGGACAACCGCAAAAACGGACAACCGGACAACTGGACAAACAGACAATAGGACAAACGGACAATCGTACAGTATTTAATGAATTTACCTAAAGAGGTGAATATATCCTAAATAATTGATTGATTAATTTATCCACAAATTGTAAAGAACCTTGACAGTCACATTTCTGCATCGAAGTCTTCTTTACAAAAGAAATGGTACTACATACGTAGAAAAGAAGCTACTTACCATGTGCGCTACGAGTTCTCATGCATACATTAATGAAACGATGATCGGATATTAATCTAAAAAGGAGGATAATCGATCGTTTTTACGTACATGGCTCATAGACCGCTTACGTGTCATTATCGGCCATATATCGAACGTCCAATTAACATATATTGCTAACAGTTTTAACTTGTGAAGAAGTACTAAATGTTTACGTCACTACACATTGCCTTATATTCCGATGTTTATCCACCAAGTTTGCACCGAAAAGTGGGACTTCCCATTAATAGCGCTCAAGTTACCGCAGAGACCATGTCGATTTTCGGGATAAGGCTAATTGTATCGGAAATATATTATTTTCGCTCAAAAACAGTGATTCTAAATATTTTTGATTTCTTTCTCTTTGCAAGCCTTTAATAAACTTTTAAAGTAGTGTTGGCGACAGCGTTTTGTTACAAAAATTGTTCTAAAATATTGTATTTTTATAGATTTTCACATGCGATTTTCATTGCGAATTCTGTCTTTATTCCTCCCTTTGACATTTTATTTGAATGCCTCATGAAATTATTTTTCGATTGATGTGTTTTGTTCATTTAAAACGGGCTATTTTTCCATAAAGGGTACCCTTTACATCATCATAGTTACTCTAGTCGCGCGCAATGGAAGTACATGAAATACAATCAAAACTACAAGAAAACTGGCCAAAATCACGAAAAACTACATCTGCCATTTTTCAGCTTACCTAATAACGATTCTTTTAGTGTAAATTTCATGAAAAATAGTTCAACGAAACGTCTTTTATTTATATTTTTACGATCGCTAACATTCTGTTTATGTTGCGGTATTTAGGTATTCAACAATGGGAAAAACCCGGAAGTGAGCAACAGTTTTACCCCTAGCCGACAAAATACCACCATTTTGATGAAAGTTTTAGCGGGAAGCGATTCCCGGGGTTATTTTTCTTATAGGGGGACTCGGTTCTGAGATATGAGGCTCCGAAGTACGTACGGAAATTGCCGGCCGCGCGCGACAATTGAATAAATTCGTATGACACATAAAAATGCTTAAAAAAGTGGTTCTATTCAACGGGTTTTCTTCAAAGTTTCAATGTGGATAGTAAAAAAAACTGATTTCATTCTTAGCTAAAGAAAAAGAACATAGATAGCCGACAAACGAAGTGTTTTCAAGTAATACTAGCGTAATGGACACTTCCGGTATGTAGTTTGAGAACTTTTCTTGTGAAATATGATATTTTCGTTGTTGTTTGCTGCTATTACTATCGCTATGTTTAGTGTATAAAAACGAAAATAGCATTGCTTTGTAGAGTTTTTTATGGCAATTTTAGTGGTACCAGTTTTATGGCTATCTGGAGCGAACAACGTGAGCTATTTAACATTGAAAGTCATCGTTCGAATTCCATCGATGTTTAATTGCGCGGTCGCCAAAGGGTTAGCAGATTGCTTTAAAAGTTATCAAGTTATGGCAATTTAGATTAAAATCTAGAGTTCTTACTCAATATCTTGTGTAATGCGAATTGTCAGCTTATACGGAATAGTATCATGACAGATAGCCACGTGTGTGCATAATTCTTACAAATGCTTTTATTGGCAATGTCGTGATTAAATACAATTACAAGATGCCATTCAGTCTTCCTTCTTTTTCCAAGACGAAAGTTTGAAAGATTTTGTGAACAGACTGGTGGAATATAAGTGAAATTGGCAGAGTGCACTTTTAAACATATCTGATTTCTTTTTATATATGAAGTATCATCTTTTGTAAAGAAAACTTAGATGCAACAATATGGCAAGCAAGGTTCTTCACAGTTTATCGATACATTGGCTTTACTAAAGCCTTTTATGAAGGGTTACATGCCGTTGTCAATTTAATCTATCTTTTAACATTTTAACATCGGATGCAATCGGTGTTTCTTTTATCTTCAACAATGGCGCACATAAACAATGCATATGCTTTTAAATTGGAATGGTGAAGAAGATCTACCATTCTGTCTTAAGATGTATTCACTTTTTGAGGTAAATTCAATAAATTCTGTGCGGTTGTCCGTTTGTCGGGTTGTCCGGTTTCCATGTTTTCCACTAAACTCTGCAGTATACATGCGTGACTCTCTGAAATATGATTGCCTAGCTCTATGCATCATTGCACTTCAGAATGTTTCAGAAGTTATTTGTTAAATCCTTTTTATTTATCATATTTCACGGCAAAACATAAAAAAATTATATTCCCCGTGAAATATGATGAATTGTCCCATGAGTAGCGAGAGTGATATTTGTAAGTTTTTCTGGTTACAACAAAACTACCAGGAAACCCGTATCAGCTCTATGTCATGGTCTCATAAATCATAACAATTCATGTCATTTTATTGCAATAATAAACTTAGCACATTTTTTGCTTTCTCATTTCCTGATGATTTTCGTCCCTATCTCGGATTGTTTGTTAATTGTCGTCTGGACTAAACAACCTGTGCTCCTCCTCGATGTTAGGAGCATATCTTATCATCAGTTCTCTTTGGAAATTTCCTTTCTTTTTCACTGATCCGAATTTCGGAAGAGTTATGTTGCTTAGGAGCCATGCTTTTGCACATAGAAATGATTTGATTTTAGACAAATCATACAACAACAAATAGTCATAAATATGCATTAGAGAACTAAGCTTATTGTCACGTTCAATATAATTTCAGATGCAAAATAACGTTTGATATTTGAAAACCTAATACTATCCATCCATTACCACAAAGTTTTTCATACAAATATACTTGCTAACGTGTTGGAGGAGGTTTTGTTCATTTTGCAGTTAAATTTCACTTTTAACGGTCATTAATTTTTTATAAGATATTTGCTAAATTCAGCAACAAAATGGAATTATACAGCATATGGAAATGGCATGAAACGGCCTCGATCCACTGGATTTGTATTACTTTCGTAAATATGATTGCAGAATACAAACAGAACTATATAGTACGCTGAAAATCGGAAACAGAGTTGGCTTTTATAAACACAGGGGCTGCAAGCTATTCATTTTTCAAGTTAGACATGTAATATTTGCTTTCAATGAGTGTGAGAGTAACAACGCCTCGTCTTCTGCCTACATTTGTAAAGCACATACAGCTATACTGCTCATACTGTAATTATAACAAGTTTGTATGACCTCGTGTGCAGACGTTTCCTGAACCTGAACATACAGTTGCAAAATAGATTATTCAATATATTAAATTAAACTAACCTCTGGGCTGACGAGATCTGTCTACAATGACCATATCCTGAATTGTGTATACAGGGGGCAATATAATATATCGTGATATATTTCCAGTAGAGACGTTCATCTCCGAAATATAATCAGATTTACCATTCAGGAAGTAGAGAGAGTTCTTGAATATGTGCAATGACACGTCACCATCTTGAGATATCTTTCTTTTGTGCGTACCATCGTAGTCAATGGAAAGTATGCCAACACGTAAATGAATAAAATACACTCGCTTGTTGCTATAATCAAGACTAATTGCTCTGTAGTGACAAAACCCGATGGGAAACAAGTCTGTTTGTAAGCCTCGATTTATCGTCGTTGTCGTCATGTTAACCAAGTTCCTTTTCTGCAAGTATGCATATCTGCTATCCATTCCAGTCCAAAACAGAAATCTGTGAAAAATAAAATGTTATTTGCAATGTAATTACCTCCTGGATTAATATATAATGAATATTTTGAACGAATAATTTATTGTTCTTTGTAAGCTATATATAAGACGGCTATTTGGTCAAATTGAGTTACTCTGCAATAAAGCTAATGGCCTAAATAGTGTCGTTAGTTTGTACAACTGCAGAATACTGTATCATATAAATGTAGTGGGTCAAATTAATGAACAGAGCGAGTGTCAGGGTGAAGGTCTCGATCGAATTATTATATTTGATGATGTAAATTTAAAATGCTTGGCTACGGACATATCCCCGCGGAATTCTAACGCCAAAACTGGACAGTGATTCACCAAGCTTGCCTGAGTAATAAAAAAGTCTAAAGCCATGTCGCACTAATATTTGACGAGACACTCAAAGAAAAATCCGACAAAGTAAATCTCAGCCACCTGTTGCCGTGGTTAGGTATATAGTAAATGTAGAGATATTTGTGAAGCATGGATAAAATTAATAGTTAGTGATTCACAACTGGCGACAACAAGATCGAAACTGCAAAAGTATTTTTCCGCCAATGTGCAGCACATGGTAAGAAAATGTTCAATTGCACAAGAAGTTTGTAAACGGAGTCCACTCGGCATTTAAAAATTAAAGTTTTAGTCTTGACCTACATTAGTCAACCTGCGCAAACGTCCTTAGTCAATTGAATGTGCAAAGAAAAACACTGTCCGAAAAGAAAAAAGATTCGTTTATCTAGCTTGCCGTAGATTCTCCTCTGTTTTATTATTGAAGTTTAAAAGTCGATGTGAAGTAAATGTTTTTGCTAGATATGTGCACATAATGATTTGAAACTGGCTAAATGGACAGGGAATTAATCATAGCAAAAAGAACTTAGTCGAACATAGGTATAGTGACTAGGCAGCATTCGTGCTTCAAAAAATTACAAGAATTGTCTATATTGATAATGAGACAACGTCCATGCGTGGCTAGATAATTCAGGATACAAAAAAGAGGAATCTAATAATTTCTTGATTTGATATACTCATATATCGCCGTAAATTACATGGTAGTGCCGTTTTTATATGGGTTTTTTTTATGAAAAGAACTTTACTTCCCCCCACTTTGTTTAAAACAATTTTTACGTGTTTTGAACATGCTTAGCTCTTTAAAATACAATTGTTTTGAACTTTTAATACAAATCCCGAGGAATTTCGATTGTGCAAGTACACTCAAAATACCTCTGAAAAACAAAGGAAAGTAAATATACTGTGTATAGGTGATAATTTACAATATATCATGGGCCTCGATATATTATTATAGACTGTGGCGAAAATATTGCCGCATTTACCAAAATTTGGACACTTTTGAAATATTTCATTTTAATTTAGATTAATAAAGTGGAAAATTTTTCTTATTCATGTTAAGAAATAGTAAAACCAATGAACGCAACAATTGCTACTTGGAGTAATTTGAGCATTTTTTTAGTACATAATGCAATTTGTCCATCTGTATTTTACATAATCATGCAGTTTGGCAACATAGAGAAAAATTAAACTTGTCTAGAAGGAGTATTTGTCGTTCACGTGGCAATTAATTTAATCATTCACCATTCAAATACTAGGTTTATCCTTGACAATTGAGATTGTGAGGCTAGAAAATATTGTGGATACAAAGTAACTTGCAAAAACAGGTAAATATAGACAAAGCAGTGTAATTTAGTGCTGGAGCAAGTAAAGTGAGGTAGTTACCTGATGGGCAAATGGAAAATGCACCATGCTTTTTAACAAGAAAGCTAATGATCATCCTGGAAAATTTCGTCTTAATAGGCTGAAACAGCAGTAGCCATTCACAGCAAATACAAGCACACATACTCTCTAAGAAGCTTTATCAAATATTCTTAACAAAAAAAAACAATTTGGCATTAACTGTAGCTTTGGAATGTAAATTAACTGTAAAAGAATCAAAATTCTTAAAATAGCATGTATAGAATGACAGGAATGATCCGTTTTGTGCATGTTTTTCACACCTATTTCCGGAACTAGGGCATGTTATAAAATGACCTACACCGCTTTTCAGAGGTTCATTTGAAGTATTTTCTATAACAAATGCTGTGGTATAGTTGCAATCTAGGCTTGTAGTCCAAAGTTCAGTTTTTTTATAGTCAAAAACCGTCATTTCAATGCGATTTGCTTAACAAGAAAGAATGCTAATGATTACTTCCGCAACAGAACTTACATTCACCCGTGAGCTATTCTCAAACTTTACCCCCATCCTTGTTGGTTGAAACGACTAATCTGAAACAAATTCCTTGTAGGGGCCTGACCTTGTTTCTGTTGTTACGGTAGGGTTCACTACACTTATTTTTTACCCAATGTATCCAAGTTTGTGTGACTTTACAAATAGTATTGATAAAATCTAAGTTTGAAAATGAAAAACTCCATTTACTTCGCTCAGCTCATTGGAATGAATTTTCAAAACACTTTTCAGAGTTGGCATTAGATCATACAGTGTAGACGTACATTGAGTGACGTCATTCTTAAGACCAGATAGACTGTGCCAGAAGTGTCAAGATTTACCCTGACTAAAATTGACTAAAACTTGCCAAATAAGTTAAAAGTTTGTACTGTAAATTCATTTAGTAGCAATCTTCGTACTGTAGATTTGTATCATTTAGAAACGTAGCTGAGGATAAACTTTGGTCATTATATACTATAGTAGAAATGTGTACTAATACGGTTTTCACTCATTTGCATGTTATCCAGACTTTAAAGATTCTTTAATGTGCGGGGAATACTTTTTCTTTAACCTATGGCTGCACGGAAAGGTGATACCCCACGGAGTGAAGCCAATCTGACACAGAGTTTACAAAGTGTAAGGCCCCTTCCTTCCATAGTTGACTTCTTATTTAATCTTAGTAATAGAAACCAGCTTGTTAGTTGAAGACGTTAGGGTGTGATTTTAAATAAAGTTTTTACTAATCCTACTATTCATTGCTCCTGCTTATTCATTCAATTGTTATGGACAATTAGCATTAAAGGGTAGAAACTTTTCGTGAAGATTGTATCATTGTATATTGATTGTATCGGAGATTGTGTCGGATTGTATATCGTATCGTTAGAATTGCGTGAATTTCGTTACAATCTCACATGCTATGAAGTATTAAACAGTTTAGCAAAGTTACCAAGTTCTGAGTCTTTAAAGACACAATTGAGCACACACATGGGCGTTGTGTCTTTAAAAACTCAACATTTGGTAACTTTGGTAAGCTGTTTAATAATTCATAGCATGCGAGATTGTAGCAAAATCTGCGCAAATATAACAAAGTTTGAGAAATTCGCCCAACGACGTAATCTTCACGAGACGTTTCAACCCTTTTGTGCTAATTGTCGCTCACAATTGAATGAAAGAGAGAACAACGGGCGTTAAAAAGTTTATTCGTCGAATAGATAAAAAAACTATGGTTCGCTCTGGCGGAAAGTGTCCTTCATGGTTGTTGTTCTATCGTGATTTTTAAATTTTTGCGCTTTTAACTTTGTGCAAAAATATGAACTTTAAGCCTTGACGTCATGATTATATTCAGAAACTATTCATTTCTGGTATTAGGAATTGACGTCACTGCACGTTGACGCTATACGATCTAACGCTGAGCACTTTTGAGAGGTGATCACATGCACATTACAATTAGGTGAACAGCATTTCCCGTGAGCGTATTCTCTGTATACAACTTCTTTTTGACACAATTCAAATTTTGCTCAGTGTAGTTACAATATGGAGACCCAAGTGGCAAAAACAATTGAACAGTTCAAAACTAAACTAAAACTTTCTGGTGAAAGACTGTGAGTAAACAAATTCAGATGCACTGGTACATTACCGGCTTGTGGTTTGTGGTACTCGCTGATATGTCTCTAGAGAAGGTGAAAGAGAAACGCATCGAGGAAGAGGACAAACTTACCGTCAAAAAAGAAATTGAAACAGCTCTGGCATGCGAGTATTCGTAACTGCTGCTAAAGACAGTGTCCCAAGTGTTGGCACATGGAATAAGCGGGAGAAACTTAAACCGAAAAAGACAGTTACTCTAGGATCAAGAGAAGACCGGATTTGAAAATGAATTTTAGACAAGAATATATGACATGTCAAGAATTTTCAAAGAAAGTGTTCAAAGAAAGCTCTCCAAGAAAGAAAGCAGCCCTCAACAGGGAACAGTTTAATGTACCTATGAAATGCATATAGCCATTTTTCAAGTAAATGCCTTTATAAAAGAGTTAATAAAGTGCATAATGGTAAGTGTAAAAAAAACATTGAAGTAGAATCACACTATATGTTTGTTACAGATTTTCTAAAATGTGAAATGAACAGTGCCTTTGAAAATCAGAAGTCAGTTATATTTTAATTAGATAACAGGGACGCATGTACTCCACAAAAAGGTAAGTATACAACTAATAGTGCACTAGTATTTCATGCAGTGAATACTGATTCTCCTCCGATATAAGGCAGAAGACCTTGCAGGGACGTGGCAAAACACTTGCAATTGGGGGGGGGGGGGGGGTTGCATAGGAATGACCAATTTGTTACAGTGATATTGAACAACTTTTGGATCTTTAAATACAGTAACTCAGAACTGGGTATAAAACAGTGGTGTGAAAAAAGGGGTTCCAGCACAAGAATCTGATGAGTCAACATTTTTTCATTTAAGTCATCATTTTTTGGCAGTTTCCAAAACTAGGCATGGTCAAACACGTTTAACAGCGGATTTCTCAAATTAAACTTGTCTGATTTAATACTAAATACTGATTGGATACCTTAAGCTATAAAAGACCCGCAAGAAGAAAAATATCTTAAAATGTTACAGAGTGCACAGATTTCAAAATTGAGAGTTTTTGAAAAAACGTTAAACCTATAGGTAAGAACAGAATGAAAATGAGTACCACTTTTGATAAGACTATATCTCCAAAAAATAAATATTGCATATTTTACGTTTTATTTGATATTCTTATGGCAAGCAAATTTTATGAGTATGACGCTTTAATTGACAGTTTTAAGGCAAAAAAACTACATGAATATTTTTTAGGAACCGTTAGATCTGATTACAATTCAGAGTTTTGGAAATAGTTAAGACCTATATTTTTTAAGATGACTTTATTTCAAAGCTTAATATTACTGCTATTAAATTGGGCGAAGAGAGATATCATGGAGATCTGAAAAAGTCGTTAAACATTTATCATAACGTCAAACCTAATGACATTACAACTTTAACACCGCTGTGCATGAGGCTTTATGGCCTGATTACCCCTCATGAAAAGTACATCATGAGATGCCACTTTTAAGGCATGTGGTGATAAGAATACTTCGACAAGAGTGTTACTTAGTAAAACAAATCAGGAAAAGAATGAATTATGTAAAATTTAGAGACTCTTGTTTTACCATAACGGACAAGAAGGTTATTATGAACTTATCCAAAACTGGTGATGGTATGGTACCAAGCTTACAAATTTTATCATTGTTTAAACTAGGTGTTAAAAATATAATAATAACAAGAAAAAACTAATTAATAAATGGACACCGTATAACGGATGTTTTGATAAAGAATTTACAACTTATTACAATCAAACAAATCAAAATTTAACAGCTCATTTTAACCTTGCTTTTTTCTCGCAAACTTTTGGATGTTCGTCATACATGGTTACATAGTTAAACGCATTGTGGTAGAGGAACGAAACTTAGATAGTTGTTTATTATACACTTTGACATCATGCAATGAAAACCATGCAACCCTTGTCGCGGAATTGAAGGTTAAATCTCTCAAAAAAAGCCCACATTTCAAAAAAGCATGCGTAGAAAGTAAAACAGCCAAGCTTGGCTTCTTCGGAATAAACTTGCTAGTGTTGTATTGATTGCATTGTCTAAGAACGTGATGAAATGATATTACAAAGAAAACAAAATGACCGGTCTGACGCCATTTTACGCAAAACAATATAACATTTCAAATGCGCCATGATATTAAACTCAACGTGAACAAAAACACTACCTATCTTTTCTATACACGCCTACTTCATGCCCGTCTATACGTATCCGTCTATCCATGTCGATCTATCTTTACCCTTTCTTTTCCAGTAAAACGCTTAAATATTTGTATTCGGATTAGGATTGGCACTTGCAGCTCCCTGCAAAGTTTCACAAAAAATTTTTTCATTCTCTGCGCATTCATTTTTATTACTTCCAGGCTTGGCCAATGCTCTTTGATAGCAGATGAATTTACCGCATAACACGGGTAGTCTCTAGTATAACATTAAATCAACTTGACCGATTTAAACTAACCCATTCATTCAAGAGTAAGGAAGTTCTTCAAGACATGTAGGTAAATTGATTAATGTACATTTACTTTTTGGTCGTCCAGATTCATATTACATGCATCTTCAGAAACGAAAAAACAAAATGACGCTCACGGTTCACAAAATGATGTATCAACTTAAACTGCTGCTGCGTCTACATTTTTTAGGCATTTTTTTATTTGTAGACGGAATAATGCTCCAGCTATTATTGAATGACCAAACAGAGCTCCAACCTAGATCTATATGTCTAAATCTGGTGATGCTTTGTTCACACTGGAAGCTAATTTGAAAAAACTTAGCGAACACAGTGAAGCAGCAACGGCCGCCAATGCCCCAGGAAATTTAATTGGGATGCCTCAGACTCAACTACATCAACTAAAGCATGTACTGTTTAGTGGGTTAGTAAGAGTATTATTGTAAATTTGCCTCATGGATTATTTGCTACTGTTGCAGCGGTGTGCGAGTGCTGTATGCTACTGGGAGCCTACAGGATTAGTGTCACACAGCTTTTCACTCATTAGGTCGCTTCTTGGCGTATGTAGAAAAGCTACATAATTTTTCTGATATATGATTCCGTGACTGATTAATATCAAACTTCCAACAGGCAGCTGCATGTAATATACATATACCGACCATACATTATATAAAGTGTACAACGTAAACGCATACATTCAGGCTGTCTATACCCGTTTCGAAAACTTTTACCTGTGGGTAACGAAGATACCCGTTGCTAATTTGACCATGGTATTTATTATTAAATGGCTTGAAACATTTGCCAAAAAATACATATAAGAATACATATTGTCAGGGTCCACGATCAACAAGCAAAAAGTTATAAGCACACGTGCAAACAACTCATCTGCCACTTATGTAATAGATTTTTTAAGAGCTGAATGAGACTTACTGTGTGTATGAGCGTATCTTCGAGCAGGTCGCAATGAGTTAAACAGCAGATTAATTGCCTGGTTTATTAGTGCAAAGTTTCTTCAGAACTTTGCAGTATTGTGATGAGTGCGAAAGATTCACATTGGAGATGCAATCATAGAGTTGGACAGTCATAATGTAAACTTTCTGGATGGTGTATGCAGGCACTTCTCATGCATATTTCGACTAAAATGTTCAGAAATCCCAACAGCACGTCCCCCTCCCACTTTTGCGTTAAGGAGGTACTCCAGTCTAAAAGGAAGTTGGACTTGAATAAAAGACAAGACGTTCAATAGATTGTCTGCGGAGTATTTCAGTCTGAATGTAAATAATAAAGGAGAAATGCTTTATCAAATTTTGAGATTTTCGTTAATTTTGTGCCATATTGCCTTTTGCCTGGCAGACGCATAAGCGGCCAGCGCTAGGTCAGCACGCTAAATCTGTGGCATCATTGCGAGCTGCGAAATATGTTGATATTTTGAAGCATTGATTGACCTCACAGATTTAGCACGCTGACCCCTCTCACCTCAGCAGAGGCTTTATACGTTTATAATAGATGAAACCACCACTGAGCTGTATATATTATCTGGAGGGAGCACTCTCGCCTTTCGTCAGTAACAAAAGTGAAACCACAAAGATGGCCGATTTTGAGTGAAAATGCTCCATTTTGGGCCCTAAATCTCCTAGTACTTACCACAGGTCAGGGCTCACACTTGAGCCCGCTACCTTTTTCGCATCCCCCTGGATTGGAGTAAAGTTTTATACGAAGATTTCTTCTAGAAACGCATGGCCAAAATATTTACAACTACTTTGTCACTTTAATGGCATTCAGTATGTGGAATTGTTGAGGAGTCAAGACTAGAATGATGATTAGACAGGTATTGCCCTGTTGGCAGTTGCAAAGTTGTACTTTGTACGAAACATTATTTCTTGTTCTATTACATAAATTGTGAACAATTATGCAGGCAAGGTAAATAGCATTGTTTCTATCTATACTGGCCTTTGTAAGTGCTTGAAAGTTGATGAAACATATTAGGCCACAGAGTGTTTTATGCAAGCTGCAGCGTCCCATTAAGAGACATTGCAGCTTGCATAAAACTTCTGAGCTGAGCTTCTGAGCAGGCATTACCAGTGTTTGCTCATTAATAACTCATTTCATTTGACTGATCATGCTTTCACTGCAGAGATACATAGGAATTTAAACTGGAACCTGGCATATTTGATATAGAAATGAAAAAGTCAGCTCTGTTGGTTTTAATGAGCTAAGTGCAGGCATCACAGGAGAAACAGTCGGGCAGATAAATTTATTAAATATAATTAGGTAGCAAAAGCTTCACCTCCAGTTGAGTAATATTATCTGACATTATACAGAGTAAAAAAATAAAGCACTTTGCATGTGGGTGCAATGTGGCCTGCTGGGTTATGCCTTATCCTATTTAATATTTTGATTGCTTAGATATCAAGACATTACCTTCTGATTAAGAAGAGAAAAGAATTGGAACATGAAAACGACAAGCGTTCATGAACTTATTTTATATCATTACCAAATTTCTGTTTTTAATTAATACAATTATCAAATCTATTAACATTATAATCCATCTAAATATTTTGATTCATAATACTGTATTAATTTACACACCAAATGTATTATTACTATTAATTAATTAATAATTCTCTTGTAAAAACACAATTATTTTGTACATTAATGTGTTAGGGCATCACAAGCTTTAGTTCTCTGCTGTCATGCAGTGTGCCCCCTTTACCAGCTCTCATCACATTTGGTACCTGTATAGAAAAAAAAGACAATTATATGTTGTACATTTCAGGCGAATGGAAGAGTATGAGAAATAACTAAATCATGGGTTTCTGTTCAACCTTGTGTTCTCAGTACTTACTTCTGTTCATTTATTCATGTTTACCCTGCTCTTTTTTTTGTTTCTCCTAATAATTTATTTTCACTTATCCTCAATACCTAGAAAAAAATTAAGACAAATTATAGCTGCAACATTTAAGATACAGTGAACTGTGTTTTCCACTTTGATATTTTAGACATATTTTACCCAGCTAAATCATATTGGCCATCTAACTCTGGCCTATCAGATAAATCTTTTAATTTGGCCATTCAGAAGGGACAGCATGCTCTTGACGAGAATTTTGAACTCTATATTCGACTGTTTTTTGCGTTACGATACTAATGAGAGGATCTTTTATTGTACGTGGGTGTTAAATAATGAGAAAAAAGAGGTATTATGTCTTATATGGCCATCAGGGTCTGCGAGCTGTATATGACATGCACTAGTGCGTAGGATTGTTGTCAAGCACTTTTATATCATCACAAAATAGGGAAACAGAGAAGAAACTGTACAGTTATTGATAACAAGCAGTGACACATTTTCACAGTCAGTGAGATTGGCATACAATTATTGTAATTAAATAAGAGGAGCAGCTTATTTTACCAACTTGGTCCAGGCAGGGTTCTAACATGACTCTTGCACTGGCCATATCATGAATTGACAGCCCGCATAATTGCCAATCCTTACTGAATCCCATCATTGATACTCATACTGTTTCAACTCTGCAGAACAGTAACATGCACTCAGTATGTTAGGTTGTGCTCTTATGCTGTAAAATTTGTTGTGTATGTCGAGTGATGTCAATAATGTCATGTGAAGTGTCTGTAGCATTTTATGAATATCAAATAAATGTCATGTTATTAGTGGAACAAAAGGCGGAAACAAATTGTGATACTTAATCGCAATCTAGCCAATAGTAGCTTGACGTTTTTCATGTAAATAGATATATTACCTTTTTGTATAAGTCTTTACTCAGTAGTTGTTGTGTGTTCGTCTTGTCAGTAATTGGTGAGTTGAACAAATGTAAAAACGAGATTATCCACCGCGTGTTCTTAATCTAAGGGGATGACAACAGCCACAAACCCAACACAGTACAGATACTGGAGCAAACAAATAGAAGATATACGTTTATACATGAATCCAAAAAGATTGAAAGGAGTACAGGAATACAATTAATCAAATGAAAAAAATATCGTACCGACTTAAAAAAATTTCTGCGCCATTGGCATCTGTAAGAGACACAATAAGGCGTTTTTAAAATTTTACTTCACGTTTTTACCAAAAGAAAAGAAATCACAAGAATATTTCCGATATTAGAAGTAAAACTTCTCGTGTAAAGACACAGGAATATTAGCCAAAAAATCGGAGGAATGTGTGACTTTGTTTTCACGATAGCATTGTGTCTAGTCAGTGGTAAGTACCATAAAAATTAGGGTCCAAAATAGAGCAATTTCACTCAAAATCGGCCATCTTTGTAGTGTCATCTGATCGAGCCGAGCGCTCCCTCCAGCTAATACATTCAACTTAGTAGAAAACACATAAAGATGGCCGCCCCTGAAATTGGAAGCGCAGGCGGAAGTGAGGAGAGAAGAGAACGTTAAACCTCTGCCAGATTTGCTTCGGTTTCTCGCACAAAAAAGCATGAAAAGTGGTGCATCCTTAAGTATTGTTGCCATCCGGAAGTTTTGATCACATTTGCGGCACAAAAAACATTAATTTACATAAGTGGATTTTGAGATATATTTTGATTTATTCATCAATTTTAAGGGGAAATGCAAATATGAAAGAAACCGAAGTTGACAAGGTCAACAAACTGGATTGTGATGTTGACCTATTGAATAATTCTCTTCATAATTTATCCTTAGATAGTAAAGTTCACCTCACCTTACTGTTGTCTGCCGTTTTGGTGTATGATATTTACTTCGATGGAGGTTCATTTTGCCCTTCACAAAGTAGCGCGATCGTTATAAGTTTTACCCCTAAAATAATGCTGTGATAATCTATCTCAAGAAAAGTAATCTGGATTGTTAACTTGAAAAAATGAACAGCAAACATTCCCATTTCGTCAAGCTATAAAATAATCTCGCGCCAGGGGCGGATCCAGCCTTAAGAACTAACGTAGTCACAACCCTCTTCTTGGTAGGAAAAACTACGCACTTATCAACAATGTCGTTTGCTTTTAGTAACGTGCTGATTGAATTGTAGATACTGTGCACTAAAACGTGACCACTGTGACCCTATTGCTAAGTCCGCCGTGAATCCAGTGTCCGTTTGTATCAGATCTCCAATAATACAAATACACATTAAATCTACCAAGCCTACTATTGCTGAACGAACCAGCACCTCATAGAACATGAAAACACATTGAACAAGTATATGCTCCACAACAATATCATAATTACCAAAACATAGATATTTTGCTGACCTTTGAAGCATGTGGTATATGTAAATTTCGGCGTTGATATTTCATAAAATATAAACCACTTGCCTGTAAACAACACAAGTTGCATTGTTGCTTGTAAACAAACGCTTAGCTACACACCAACACCTCTATCTGTGGATTTGTTTATGTGCGATAAATCATCATCAGCTTGCACTGCAAAGGAGTCCATGCTTCGCATGAACGTTCAGTCCATAGACAAACTCAGCCTGCGACCAACTGTTTGTGCTGAATTTTGCGCAACACCGCTTAAACTCTACGCAAAAACAAAGGCCCGATAGTCACCACAACGATAATGAACCTATCAGGAGAGCATTCATATTTGCCAAATTCAGCACAACCTAAAGGTGTGCTGACTTTGAGCACGCAACACTCTCCAAGCAACTCGCGATGTATTTTGAATTTATTGATGGCGCTTAACCTGCCCCCCAGTGTTAGAGCACGAAAATCGATCGTTGCCTTGCCATTTCTAATTGTTACGTTACAAAAAGTGTAAAAGAGAGATTTTAAACTGCTTGGCAAAGCGTGAAAAGAATAGTAGAAGATATGCTCCGCAATGCTTTTACAGTATACATATAATATTTTCCTTCGTCACATGCTGAATGTGCCGTAGTCCAAATCCGCCCTTGTCTCTCGTTACCGAGCTTCGCTCACCTTGCTATATTGTTGTCCGTACATGCAAGAAATGCCAACCCCCAGTTTTTTGCCTTGTTCCAAAGCAAATTTGGCAGGGGCTTTTAGTGCTTCAACTTTCCCCTCTATTAGACCGCTGCAGAAAAGAGAGCGCTGACCAAGTGCTGACCGCTTATGTGTCTGCCAGACAAATAGCAATATGATAGAAAACTAGCAAAAATCTCAAAAATTGATAAAGCATTTCTCCTTTCGTATTTACATTCAGACAGAAATACTTCACAGACAATCTATTCATGGTCTTACGCCATATTTAAGCCCAACGTGCTTTTGGACAGTAGTACTCCTTTAATTTCTATCGAACACGTGCTTCGCGGCAAAATATAAATGCTACATTACCGCACAAATGGTTGATGTCGTAGGACTGAGAGAAATACAACAAGCGAGCAGAACTTTCTTTCTACAGTTATGCACTTGTTACATTGCTTTTTTAATGTTTAATCCTTAAAATATTTAAACACGGTAGCCATTCTGCAGAAAGCTGTTTTTCAATGGGCCATGTGTCTCATCTAACTAACTACAATTTAAAAATTCAACAATACTTACCTGTAAGTTGAAGTTTGATTGTAAGTCTATGAGTTATTGGACAAGAAAACTGAGGAACCACATGAGATATGCGCGCGCAGATCGTATGTTCAATATTGTAAGCAACGATTGATTACGAGATGTAACCATGTAACCACAAAATAGGGCGGGCAAAACCACAAGTTCTGTACATGGTATAGAGAACATAAAGGTGGGTGATTCCACAGTTTCCTTGTCCAATAACTCGTAGAATTACAATCAAACTTCAGCTTGCAGGTAAATCTCGTTTAATTTTTAAATTCTATTTCGTCATGGGACTACGTCAATGAGGAAACACATGAGAGTTTCAAGCCTCTTAATCACGAGTGCAATTGTACGCCACTGAGGTCTGAAAAGCAGACTGACATTTAATTATAGTTTACGAAGCCTGTACAGGCCTTACAACTAATATGTAAAACAAACATAAGCATGTTATCTGAAACATGAGAGAACTTAGTAAAGTGCTGTGATATGAGACTGATTGATACTACTAATTGTCGTATCCCAACACAATTATCTCGGCAGCTTGAAAATTTTTTGAGAATGAAATAAAGCTGAAGACGAGCATATGTAATTCACGTTTCGCGGGAGACCACAGCGACAGTGTGTCCTTCAATGACAATGGATGCCACAGGATGATTAAATTGTATAATTTGTCTATTCTTGTGTGGTCATCTCCGAGTTGCTATAAATATGGGTGTAACTTTTGTGTTACATCTGAAAACCACTTTAGTTCAAGCAATACTCAAGATTGGGCCTTGCTATTTAACCAGTATTATATCAGCAACACGTTTCATGTATTATCGCAGGCTATAGCTCAGCCCTGCAGCACAACCAGAAACATTGCCCAGGGAAAAATCTTTACCATTTTGATTAAAGGCGTCCGAATGATTACAAAATTGAAAATGGTTAACGAGCCAAACAAGGAACGCGAAATGAGTTGAGGCCAGCTACGCACCCCTCATTGGGTTATATTTCTGAGATTTGTTCATGACAACGGTTGGACAATACAGTAAATGCCATAACGACTGATCAAGTGAGACAACTCTTGTTCACGGCTGTTCACCGGCATCTTGGGTTTCGAACGACTCTGTGATAAATGGACAGCAATCTATTGAGATGTTATACTAAGGCAACATCACCAAATGGCAAAAAAACCCAATGGCTAACGAATTTGCAATGAAATTGCAATAGCATGATATCCAGCCATGTCAACTAATGAATGGCACTCATATCATGAAACGATACTTATAATATTAAATAAGAGCAAAAGATTAGTCTGGTTCAAGTCATAGGTAATCCTCCAGTGACGTAACTGCAAAGACTCGTTATGTCTGATTTCTTTTAGAATAGTACATTGGGAATATACAATATATTTAGTACCGTGTACTAAGAAGTTGTAATAGTATGGCAATCGGTCTGAGGCAAACACTATGCATGTACCTAGCAATTAGCCAAGGTAAAAATTGGCTGGAATTCAAGCACTATGGTCGAATACTAGGACATAAAGCGGTGTCAAAACAGCCTGGAGAATTGATAATGAAAGGATCTGTAGCTGTATATCTGTCATATGATCTTTGTGTGTACAAACTTGAATGCCCAGGCATGGGCTTTAACACTGGCGTATGAAAAAGCGTGTTCAATATAGTGAAGTACAAATATATGCTGCATCTGAATCACCCGTATTAGAAAAATCATTATAACTGCATCACATGCACCACTGCTTTCTAACAGGAAAGAAGATATTAAATATGACCAACAGGTCTACATAGTCACACAGATTCGAATACAACCATGGGGTCACCAGGTTTCAAGGTGATCTCTACCCTGACCTGTTCAAACAACGTTCCGGCAAGCTGGCAACGTATTGCCGATATTGTATTATCTAAATCGCAATGACTATTTATTTTCCTGCCAAGGCACTAAGTTAGACTGCCTGTCCTCGGGACCTTGCATAACGGTGCGGATAAATTATGCAATGGTCATATATGCAATCCTGGTGTAGGGTATGTAACATTTCGAGATCATATTTTACCCTTTGCATGTCATTAAAATGGTGCATGCTGCACTTTATACGGAATTGCAAACTCGCGGCATTAAGACTATTTATCATGTACAGCAAGTCTTTCCACCGACCATTGCCCGCACTGAAGCAAAGTGCTGCCATCAGAGGTGGTAAGGCTGGTAAAGTAATATGGAACTTTGGGACAAATTAACCAGAACAGTGTCGAGTCTTACATAATTGGGCTAGATTGGCATTACCTTTCCATCTATCGTTTCAAGTAGTGCGTGTGCATAAACCCTGATTAAATACATAACTATACTGACTTGCATACAGTATTGTGTGCTGTAAAGTGCACATGAAAACCAGAGCAAAATGCTTTTGGACTTTATGGCATGTTGTATTGTATTCGAACCAATATAGATATTCACCAATTTGGCATCTGAGATGATGTTGCATCCACACCCATAGGTAGTGAATTTGTTGGTGTACTGATTGTACTGGAAAATGCGTTGAAACAGGACGTTTGAACAAGACTTTGGAACAGGAGGCGTACAAGTCACACCTACTTTTTTTATTGTACTAGCTCATGGTGTGTTCAGGTTCACGTTTGCCAATTCTGTGTCATTTACATATCTTGCCATAAAACGGTTATACGCAGTTAAAAACCAAAAGTAGCTACATGGGTGTTCGACCAGTTTGGTGTTAGGGCATGATCATGCCGCGTGTATAACAGCAGCGAATTCCCTCAGATGACTGACATACTTTGTCATGCTTTATCATTTTGAGTGTAATTGAAATAGGACAACATGCTGGACGAAAGCCAAACAAATTTCCCAACACTGTTTCATATTGTGCGTTAAGAATACAACACTATGCACCTGTTCCAGCATTTGTGGAAATGCTAAGGCAAACCCGCAGAAAGTTTATGACTAGATGACAAATGTGAAAAATTGTACTTAAACAGAGCACGTATTGGGTTTTGTAGCTAGTTGTCTTGAATCTATAGCCTACAGCAACATCTGGTAGTTTTTCATGCTGTCAATCAGCCATTTGGTGTGTTACCAAGGCTGAACCAAGGACTACAGACTATGTACAGCAATTTAAGCTGTGGCAATTACATCATATTGTACTCACCGGCTATGGTGTTGAGTGAAGTCTTACAGACATTGTGTTGCGCTGCACTCAAATAGCACCGCACATGTGAGTATTCACTGATTCTGTGCTTGTCAGCAACTACATCAAAATTTTGGCCACAATTAGTATGTTACTAGTGGTGGTGGTACAAATAATTTTCCCGAACCATAGTGAGGCCTAGAATTGAGATAGGCATCAGTAGTGTTTGTAGAAAGGCTGAGCTCCCAACTACAGGAAGATCTCTATTGGGGCTACCGTAGTTCGTCCCTGCTAGTGTTTGCACTAGATACTGTGTCAGCAACTACAGCGGGATCTATGTTGTCATTCGTACTTCTATTCCTGTTGTGATTGCACAAAAAGCTAAGTCTAAGGTTACGGCAAGACCTCTGTTGTGATTATTGCAGCACTTGACCGACGGTGTTTGTACTAGATTCTGTGTCAGCAACTGCAGGGAGATCCACTGTGATAAGTGCTTGCACACAAGTGGTGTTTTCGCAAGAAACTGAGTCCATGACTATAGCAAGATCTCGTTGACAGATTTCATCGCCATTCGTTGGTCAAGATCTTCACTGTCGGTTGTATAGGACATGTTGCTGTACACCACTACCCAGTAGGTGTGTTGTTTATGTACAGAATGCAATTGTGCAGAGTCCAGGACTACAGCAAGGTCTCATTTATATTCAGTTGGTACTCTGTATTAATAGTCAGACACTGTTTGGCCAAGTTGGCGATTACTTATAGTAACGATATCGTGTTTCGAGCCCAAGACAAACGGTTTCCTTGGACATGTAGTGAATAGAGCGGCCCATATGCGATTGCTCATGATTCAGCAATAGCTCACAACGCTACAACAATAGCTCATATGTTCAAGCGTCAATTACTATTTATCCAACAAAAGTATGTATGTGGATATTGAAATTGTTTATGTACTGCATACAAAGAGGCATACTGCTGTGTCTGCTAGTACAGCAAGGTCTCGTTTATATTTCTGTCTGTACTCTGTATTTATGGCCAAGCACTGTTTTGCCGGTTCGGTGAGACCTTAAAGTAACAATATTGTTCGTGGAGCTCAAAAGGTTTTCTGCGATAATTCGTTGAATTGGGCGTACGGTTAAACAATGATGGCTCACATGTTCGAGCGTAACTGACTATTTATCCAACAAAAGTATAAATGTGGGCGGTGAATCCGAGGTGAAATCGCTCCTGGTAGTAAAGAACCATCAAACCCTTCCAGAAAAGAAAGAAATACAACTCAATATGAGTCAGAGATGCGAGAAATACTCACATTTTTTCGTTCCCCTTCAAACTTGCTTTGAAAATTCTTGATCTGCGGGCGCAAATCTCATGTGATTCCTCAGTGACGTAGTCCAATGACGAAATAGAATTAAAAGTTTAAAGGCTCTTTCAGAGGAGCAAATTTGCTATGACAAGTTTTTATGCTACAAGTTTTATACGCTCGTCTGTACAGGTCACTTTGCATATTTTTCTGTGACAAATGCATTTGTCATAGAAAAATGGGCCAAATGATGAACTTTGTTCGTCTGTACGGCCAACAAAGAAAATATACCAAATGATGTGACCCATTGATAAGCTTGGCTAGCGTACAGACGGTCGAAGAAAATTTGCCACATGAAAAATTTTTCACAAAAAATTTGTTGCACGTACACATGCGCATATTTCGCAAAAAAAATGGTAATATAGAGTTTTGTCCTAGAAAATTTGCTCGTCTGTAAGAGCCTCATGGAGGGAAGGCACATCTCTGCATGCCATATATCAGTACCTGTTTTGCAATATACGAATACAGTTGTCTTGCAATTGATCTCACCTGACTTTTGTGATTGTTAATAAACTAAAAGGTATTACAGGAATTATGAGGTTTAGTTCGATATTTAAACATTTTCTAAATGGATGGTCTCGTCAATGGGCTGGGCTGTAGTTCAGTTGCAATGAACAAGAAAAGAACTTGAAAGCAGAGTTTGGTGACACGTCTATTGCATTCAAATTTTCATAGTATATTACTTACAGCCCACAAAGTTGGAATGAAAGCGCTGTCGTAGTATAAAACTACATTGCACTGTAAAAATAGTTATGTTTTCTTATGTATTATATCTTTGCAAAATTGATCAAATAATTTTTAAGACACATTAAAAATATGGCACAATCGTTTGCTTCTGTTCCAATACCAAGACTACACGAGGTAAAACGACACGTAACAGAGCTATGTGCTTAGTGAAGTGTCATTCGTAGTTGTTGGTGTAAGGAGAAATTCTAGGGTGCGGTGCAGTTTGGTATAGGTTTTCAGTAACTTGTGACGCCTAAGACAAATACGATTTACTGAAAACTTACAAAAGAGCGCCGCACACAAGGGTTTTCTTCTTATGCCAACAACCACGACTAACGTTTTGCAAGGCTTCATGTAATCTTTACGATCAAACACAATGAGAATCAAGTGCTTTTATGTCAAATGTTCATTTTACGAGTACTACAATTTTTGAAAGCATTTTTCAGGAAATAGCTATGATACCCTTAAATATCGTAGTTAATGATGTTAAAATTTAATTCTAACACTCAACCTCACATGTTGACTGGATTTTACACCTTTTTAGCGCGGTATGTTGAGAGGGCGCTCTATGAAAAATGCTGCTTGTATATCAACGTTCTCCGGCTTTTTGGCATTTGAATAATCAGTTCCCACAAGTCAATGCTACATATAAACTGCAGACCACTGTTTTATATCACTTCTAAGAGATACTTACCCAAATATAGGATCTAATGCTATAGGACGATAGACGTCACTGTAGAGTTGTACTATCACTCTCGTTTGTTTCCCGTTTAAACATGAGACGTAAATGGCTGAACGTGCACTCCAGTATACTCGACGGAATATCCAATCAATTGCAATATCCCATAGAGTATCGTTGTCAAACATGTCAATATCCAAAGCAGCAGAATAACTAAGACCCGACATGATTATTGTTGTATCAAGTGTGGTCAAATCAATTGCTAGGATTTCTTTCTGGGTGTTAGCAAGTAAGTATGGTTGAGCATAGCGACCTGTAAAATGTTGATAATTGATTGAATAACAAAGTAAAAAACTTTTCGAGCAATCATTTTGTTCCACAGGGGCTCACTGTGTGGTCTTGCAAAGTCAAATCAATATTTCTCGGAGCTTCGCGTAAGTCGTGCCGCAACCAAAGAGAGTTTCAGATTGAGTTTAAGGCTAACTGCTGACTGCAAACAGCGAAGTTTAAGTTGCGTTTTTAAGTCAACTATGTCAGTTGTTCGATGTTACAGAAATCTGTATATATTAAACTAAAGTGTGATTTTGCAACTTTGCTCTACAAAACTGTTGTTACTAGAATCTAACGTGATTTAACGTTTGTCGTTAGCAGTTAGCGATTTGCTGTCAGTGTCAATGTAAAAGTGCGTAATAGGGCAATTTACGCGAAAGAAATTAGGCGGCGACTTATGTATCGCTTGGTTTTTCTATGAAAATTTTGAGCTTGACCTTTTATAAAAAGAATAGTTTTTTATTTTATTCTACCATAAGACATGCCTCTAAACAAGTTGAAAACTATGTCAAAAGCTTTTGGACTGCATTGCATGGCAGAACCGCTTAATATGCTTTTGGCTCACAGGATCGGGTCCGATTGTCTAGTTAACATCTATTGCAAAGCGTTATCGAAAAAATATTTCAAAACTTGTAACTTTTTAAAATCCTAGTAAAAAGACATGGAAATCATCTTCAACGATTATTTGGGAAACTTATCCAAGGAAGAAAAAAATGCTATTTGTGACATGCTAAAAAACAAAAAAATATGCAAAATTAGAAATCTCATTAAATTATCCTTATGGATACCGCACGGCCGCTTAAAAATATGTGTAACCTGCTACAATTACACATTTTCGTCTCGCTGCGTTCGTGCTCACTTCGTTCGCTCATGTTTTTGTGTTCTTAAGGGACGCCTTGCACCCGCTTTGCGTCTTCAAAGAAACTATTATTATAATAAAAATCTGTGTTAAATCTAAGACCCATTCCATTCCTTTCAAGTCTAGACGTACATCCACAAGACTTACTTACTTTACTTTTTTTTATCATATATCACGGATTATTTGGATCTGGAATTAGTTTTTGTGTTCTTTCTCTACGAGTCATTCAATTTCCCATTTATTTTAAACTAATACGCAACATTTTTGATCATTCTATTCTTAAAATTAACTAATCCATTGCTCACCAGGAGGATGTGACACATGACGTTTCCAGTCGTTGCTTTTTTTGGAATCTCCAGTAAAACACCATTTTGAGTGCTGAAGAGTTTCTTACCAGCTTCCACGACTAGTTTTTTTCTGTTGTCCTCAAATCCACCACTAAAGGAAATTTAACTTTGAAGAATTTTCTGATTGACATACTGTTAAGCTCGTATTCTAATTCACTTTTATGCTCGAATAATCTTTCAGCTTTGTCTTAAAGTTCTTCTTTCTTGATGCCTTGCCTATATACGGAATTAGGAACGCCTTCGATAGTAATTTTTATCTATTCTATATTGGGATAAACGTATTCTTTGGAATATGTTACAGATTTATTTCTAAATAACATCACGATCACCGGCATGCTTTTTCTAGGCAGATTTATGGTCGCATTGATCGTGGCAGAAGCTTTATCTCAATCTATAGTGTTCAACAAGGTTACGTGTTCAAAGCTTAAACTTTTTCAAACTTCATATCCCATAATACTTTCATTGGCAAGTTCTTCGTTTTGAGTTTTTTTCATTATCCAGCTTAATATTCTTCAGGCTATATCCTTCAACGAACTCTTCACTCTGTTTTACAATAATTTTAGAATCTTCTGTAAAGTAATTCTATATTGGAGAATATTTTCCAACGCAGAAGCACAGAAGAGTCCATGATCACCCAAGATATTTGCGAATTTTTTTTTTCGTCATAAAACATCTGTTAATAATGCATCGAAAAGTTTTTGAGTACTTCTAGTTTTTTCTCCTCCATCATCTCCAGGAAGTAATGTTTTCGTATTTTCGTTAGCGATCCCAAAATGACACATTTCTTCTCTAGTTCTTTGGGGAAGCCAAAAATCTTTATAAACTTTATAAATAGCATTGCCAGTATTATCAAATAAAGTTTTTCCTCCTACAGACACGCAAAGTCTATCTACGAGGAGTTTTCCTAGATTATCTAAAAACCTAGATTTATCATTTTTATTTTTAAAATCAAATTTTAAGTTTAAAGACTTTGGAAACAGGCAATCCTCTTTGTTTAATCTTGCTGTATCCGCGTAAACCTCCTCCCCAAGAGTCCCCTTATTCGGTTTAAAAGTTATAATGTGTTTACTTCTACCTCCTTTGATATTAGACATTAAAAGTTTTCTAAAATCTGGTCTAAGTTTCTTAGTGGTAGCCGTTTATTTATAAAAAAAAAAAAATGAGTAACTTTTTAAACAGTTACGCATTTCACGTTTATTTAATTTATATTTTAGAAGTTCGCTTTGCCTGATTTTTATACACATTATACACAAACCAAGATAAAGCTAGAGCTAATGTCCATAAATTTTTTGGCTATAAAACTTACACCTTTTGCTCCTAATTTTATAATACCACGAAGAACACCAAGCACTCCAGGAGCAATAGGACCTAGCTTTTTACCAAGGTTTGCTAAAGCTTTATGAAATTGACTTGTAGCTTGAGCTCCCTTTTTCACGGCTTTTCTTGCACACACCAGCACCGCCCTAATAATTCTTGCAACAGCAGTAGCAATACCACGAAAACTTACTAAGTTATTTTTAGCCTATTCCTTAAATTTCTCAAATCGATTAACATCATTTTTAGATAACTCATCCTCTAAGACCTTGATCGATTTTTGTGTCTTTAATCTTTGGTTGGTTTTTAGTCTTATTTCATCAGCTCTTATACCATCGAATCTTTCTATGTCACATAAAGTCCTTCTTTTGTTATATATTCGACTTTCTCCGACTCAGACAATGCTTGCTTTCCAAGTCTGAAGGCCTCCCTAGATTTATTATTCCGATATTCCTTTTCTATCTCTAGAGCATTTATTGTATCGATGGATGATCCTTCTCTTTCTTGTTTAAGTAATCCGTCTACCTCTCTAAGTTCTTCTGGGGCTAAAAGTTTTTGTTTTGTTTTTTTTGTTTTAGATCTTCAATATGTTCTCGGGTTATCTCCACGGTGGATTCTTTTCCTTGATACGTAATCGTCTCCACATTATCACTACTCATGGGGCCTAGCATATTATTTCGTTCTTCAATTCTTCGCTGAGGTTGTTCCATAATGCTCGTCCTTAGCTTTTTCAAATAGTTCTTTAAATTTATTAAAGGCTTTTTCTAATCTCTAATTTTTATTTTTTGCGTAAACAAACTCATCACCTTCCGTAACGATGACATTTTCTCCTCCAAACTTTCCACCTAAAACTTATCCGGTTTTTACATTTAATCTTACTTTAAACTTTTCTATAAGCTTTTTAGAATGAGGCCCATCACCTTTATTAACGTTTTGTTCAAGAAATTAAATTTTTTTTTTCACGAACTTTGGTTCTTTTCACTCTTGATTTGAATTCTCCTACAGCACAAATATTAACATCATTAAGAGAGATATCCTTACTCGCTGTTGACTCCCGCTTCAGAACTAACCTTACCCAGACTGACCTCACCTATATCAACTTCGGGTATTGCAAAAAAAGTTTCTTCATGCTCACGGTTTCTTAACAAATAGTCCCTTTGATCTCTTCTTATATCATCATCATCGTTATTTTCATTTTCACGATTTATATTATTCAACTCGATATTTTTTTGTTCGCGTTCATTAGTAAAATCAAATTTAGTTAGATCTGAATCCATTTATTTAATAGGATTTTCGCAAAAATAATTCCTAATAGATTTTTTATGTAACTTTTCCTCAACCAAGAATTATTTTTGCTCTCATAGCTTAGCCAATTTACTAGGGCCATATTTTGACGAGTTTTAAAACTTTTTCGAATCTATGACCATCGTCCTGGGATAATTACACCTCATAAAATTTTCCTAAAATAAGTTCCCTCTCACTCGTTTCACTTTTCTCGCTCTCTTTTATATCATACATGGTAGGATCTCTTCGAAAAATTTTGTGAATCTCAAATATTTCTTGCTTAAAATTTGCTTTGTATCCTTTCTCAAAAAAATTCTTATACTTACTTACTCTAACTTTTTCGCCAATTTTATATTTTGTCAGCGGAAACACTCCTATCCAATGACCACATAAAGTTAACCAAATCTTCCCAGAACTATTTTTATTAACATCTTCAGGTTTCATCGAATAGCACTATGCCTCGTAATATTATAAGTACACACATAATCATGTAAAACATCTGGCCATTTATAAGTTCCTTTCGGGTAGAAATATTCCACATGATCGATTTTAAAGTTCTATTAAATCTTTCCACGATGGCTGCTTTTTTATCAGAATTTGTGCAAAAAAATTTAATATCATGATCTTGTAATAAACTTTTCACACCCTCGTTATAAAATTCCTTACAGCATGCTTCATATTTTTAAATCTTTTTTACGTGCAGTAATTTCAAAAGTATAATGACTTAAAATTTCCACCCTAGTTAAGATCCATTTATAACCATTACTCTTATAACGAAGTTTACTAATATCAAAGAGAAATAATTGGAATTCGTTCTGCTAGCACGTTTTCATATTTTTTTGTGTCTTATACTTCTTCACAATTTTTTTATGTCTACAATAGGTATCTGGAGTTCTAAACCAAGCTCTTATATTTTTCGAGTAATGAGTGGCCAATCCTCGAGAGCTTTTATATAAAGTGCTTCTACACTTTCATAACCAGATTTAGGATCATTATAAAGATTTCTAAGTTCTTGCTCATTTTTAAAATAATCTTTGTTCATTTATTGAAGGTAAATCTCCAATAATACAGATCCTACATTTTTATTACCGTTTGAACTCACCCAAAAGTTTAATTTATTATAGATTCCTACTCTTATTTGTAAAGAACTTTCCATATCTTTATATTGTGTAACAGATCGATTTAAACTTTAAGTTGTAGTAATAGGTAAAGTTACTATGGAAGAGAACAACTCCCCATTCCTAAAATTTTTGGTTTTGTCCACAATATTGCAATGCACCGAAATATATTTTAGTCCAAGATGGACCTCTACTTTTTATCACTTTCTATTTCTCTATTTGTTGGAATAACCTTATTTCTCTTGAATCCTAACAATTATCAAAATTTTTTAAAATTTACATCTCCAGTTCTTTTATTGGTTATTTTACATTTACTCATATCAAGTTCTATCTTATATTCATCCATATCCATGAAGTACTATATCCATATTATATAAGACTTATGATATCATATTATATCTATCAAGTTCTATCTTATATTCTTTTAGTTTTGATTTTATTTGGGAAAAATTCCAAAAACCTGGATTGAAACTTAACTCAAAGGTGTTTTTTTAAATCTTATCGTTTAAGTTTTTCTTTATGTTTTTATAGTCCCAAAAAAGTATTAGCAGTTTTTACAAACAGGCGCAAAATATTATCAACCTTTATATTTTTGTCTAAGAGTATTTCTTTGTGATCGTTTTCTATAAACACAGTAAGCTTCGCATTCATTTATTATATTAAAAATCTTTTTAAATAAATGGAAGTTGAAACAGATAGACTATTTCCACACCTTAATGACATGTATAAAAAATATTATGGAAATGACTATGAAAAATCCATAAAACTTATTAAGACTTGGGATAAGTCCGAAGCAAAAGAAAGATTTTTAAAAAAATATCCACTTGATAATTTACATAAATTTATTTTTGAAAAAAAAAAGAAAATAGAAAAAAATATTTTCTATCCAGAAATAAAAAGCACAAAATTAGAGCTTGTGGATCAGGTTTATTATAAAGCATCTTACACTGAAATATGAGATATGGTATAGGAACTAATGCATTTAAACATAATCCAAAGTGGAGAAGTTCTTTAGACACTTGAGATGTTTTTTGGGCCTGTCAAATTTGGAATCATTACGGAACCGTGAAAAAACTAGTCTTAGAAAAACCTAATATAGATTTTACAAAAATAAACTTCTATGTTAACAAAGACGACTACTTCTTTTACAAATTAGACACTTGAACACAAAATTCAACTACAATTTGCTTTTAGAAATGTTTGGAAACGTTGGAAAAATCGATTTTAATTATGAAAGTATAGCGTATTATACAAGTTTAGTTACTGCGTCTGTAATTTCTTATTTAGGAGTCATGAGTATAGAATATACTAAAGAGAAAGATCATCCGAGAATCATTTCAAGTATTGTTAAATATTATTTTTATTGTCACATGGCAAGATTTTTAAAATATCGACAGCAACTTACCAAATAAGTGGATGATAAAACCTTAAATCTCATACAGAAGAAGATGCCTATAGGAGAAATTATAAAACATCAAAACCCTGTTTAAACATGCAGAATTAGGTGAAGTTATATCTAGGCAAGTTTATGGCCATTATAAGCTGGCTCCTAGACTTGACCCAGGTAAAAACTGCGATATAGAAGATTTAGAATACGAATGGACTTTCAAGACCGTAAATAAAAGTGAGGATGATTACAGGTGTTCTATAAAATCTACATCCGATGGTCTTATGGAGATTGAGGAAAAACTTTTTCAAGAGGCAGTAGAATCTTATGTTCACTCTATCATAGGAGCTCAAGCTAATACGGAATGGAGTATCGTAAATCAGTGAGCAAAATCTTTACAAATGCTAGGCGTCTTTGACAAATTAGTTCAAGCTATGATTACACAAGACGACCCCACGATAACTGTTTCTAACATGAGAACTGCCATAAAAAATATGCACGTCGTCTTAAACATGATGATAGGTCCACAAATTATTTTAATACCTTCTAGTATCATTATTTTTGAACAACCCATTGCAGGATATAATAATGTTTTAACTATAACTACAGGAGAGATCAAATTTGGTAAAAATAGAAATGCTTACCAGATTTTCACGCCAGTTAAATCTGTTATTAATAAAACAACTGAAGTGAGCAGTGCAGTGGAGGAGGCATCTTTTAATCTCGAAAACTTAGAAAAACCCTCTACTGAAAAGAAAACATCTCTTAATCTTGAAAATTTAGAAAAAAATAAAAAAAACTTCAACAAATACTGCTACTTCTTCTTTTTATCTTTTAGAAGTCGCAGGTGTTATGTTGTTAGTTGGAATCCTTGTTTCAAAATATATTCTTTAAGTAAATGACTGCATATTTGGGTTATGAAGAAGAAAATACGAAAGTAAGAACCTTAGAAAGTAATATATCTTGTGTAGAGGCCTCAGTACAACATTTAAAAACGAAAATCTCGACCTATATTGGAGCTAATAAGAAAGACATCGTGGTTAATAAGACTGACATTGCAAACAATACTATGATTTCAGATTAGAATCGTAAATTAGCCTTGATTAATAAGAACAACATCAAGTCGAATAAAACTGATATTTTAAGGAATAAAACCGATGCTGCATCAAATAAAATTTTAGCTGCGACTAATATGATAAAAATAGATGTTAAATACAAACTAAGAACTGAGATACTAAAAATAAAATCATATTTCATGTTTAAGTTTAAATATAATAATATGGATCAAAATCTTTGGAATAAACCTACCAGTAATTGTGTAGGATATCCCCCAATATTTATTAGGCCTCCTGTGTTGAATAACAGCACAAAAGTAAAACAACTTTAACATGTTTTTGATGATAATACGAGGTTAATAAATCGTAACATGGAGTGTCAATTAACTATTATAACAAAAGGAGCTGGTAATATCCTTTCTAACGTGTTGAAAGAAAAATTTTACTAATTTAAGAAACATCGAAGCTTCCTTCATATTAGAATTGAACAAAGAATTTAAGCTGCCCGATTATGTAATTAATGTTGACGATATTTTTATATTTATTGTAAGTTGTCAGCAAACAAGTATGATTAGTATTTAGAACGAATCGGAATTATACGTCGTGGTCGAAAGCTAGACCTTTGTGGTTTTTTTATTTCTACCTAACTTTATTTAAAAACCATACATTTCTTACTTGCCTATTTTTAAATAAGTCTTGAGTAAAATTGAGATGTTTTTTAAAATTACCTAAAATCTAGTTAAATAACGGAACACGAAAACGAACGTAGGTGAGTTAAGTTCTAACGAAGAGAATAAGCAGATTTCAAACAAAATTGAAGGTCTCGACGCGCTTTCCAAGGAGCAAGAACTTACTGCTATGTCAGCGCAAGACGCTCTTACTACGTACAAGAAAGAAAAAGTCCGCCAAGAGTAGCGGCTGGAAAAAGACATGCCAAAATTTGAAGACATGCAAAAGAAAATAAAATAAAAAAATTAGAAGAAATTCTTAAGAAAAATAATGGAGAAGACTCTTGGAAGTTTACAACTACCACACCTAGGTCTACTATTATAGTTTGTATACTTGGAATAGGAGAAATCTGCTTCTTTGCTTTTAAAAAATAATAATAAGATACCTATAAAAATGTTTGGTGGAAGTTCTGAACCTATAGTAGAAGAAAGCAAAGCCAACGCAGAGCACCCTTCAAAAAAAGTTTAAAAAAATGTCAAAACCTCAGACTTAGAAACATTCGACTAAAAAAAAAGTTTTCGCCTATAAATAAACGAGTACTAAACCATATATTAATCCAATCTATGATGCAGGAATTTTTACTTTATCTGCTGCAGGAGTTTCCATGGCAAGTAAAAAAGTTTTAGGAGAACCTTTAAGAACACCTCATAGTATTCAAGCCGTTTAAAACTTGCTTTACATGTGATGTTAGGATCTGTCTTGGTAAAATATTTTGAAGACAAGAAAATTATTCCAGAAAAAATTGAAAAGTAAATGGCTTCTATGGTAGCAGGAAGAATCTTCAACACTTTTGCTTTTTCCGGAGCAGAATTTATAATTAGTAAATTAAGTCAAGCTGTTATGAAAAAGAAATGAATCATCATAATCTTGCTATGGAAAACGTTTCAAGAAACAAAGAAATTTGGTATGAGAAAGAAGTAGCAAAAAAAAAAATAAAGCAAGACTTCGGCAGGAGTTTTAATAGAGACAATGAATATTATGAATAAAAATCTAGAACTACTTAAGAAAAATCTAAATAATACGAGACTCGAGAGGACTCCGGAACCTAGGTTGGAGGACTACTACAAGCCTAGTAAAGAAATGGAGGATAATGAGTGTATAGTGATGGGAATTGGTGGAATTTTAGTAAGATAGTTATTGGGGAAAGTAATCTAAATAACCATAAAATCTATAACTCCTAGTAAGTTACACATTTCTGTGCTCGGTTTTTATAATGTCCCTAGGATAATGTGTTTATTCCATTGGATAGTATTTTTCTCTTGTCATCATTCGCACTCAGCGCTATATTTTCTACAATCCCTGAATAAATTTCATGCTTTCTATTTCTTATGACATTCATAGCTCTCATTTGTAAAACTTTTGAGAACAGACCGTTCTCATAAGCCTCGATGGTCAAGGTTTTGTTTTTAACAGATTTCTTTAATCCTTTGCACTGAGCTTCCACTTTGCCATTTTATTTCTCATAGGAATATAACTTTGAACAAAGACCAACAAACCTTACTATTTGTGTTCCACCACACTTGTCTTTAAGCACTCCTGGCTTCTTATTGAGTCTTTTGGTGACGTGTGGGTTGTCCATTATTATTTCTGAGGTCTCAAATAGTGTTTCCAAGTCTGGTGATACCTATTTGTAAAAGTCCTCCGTGTGGATCTCATAGCATAGGGAGTCCGTATCTGTCAACAACAGCCTCGCTGCCTCACTATAATTTGGTTTTATGTGGTCGTGGTGAAATTGGTACATTAGTGATTTTGAAATGTCTAAAATACTCATTTCAACGTAGATGGGCTTTTTCAAAACTACCTTTGTATTATACATATGAGCAGCCACCAAGTTTTGGTGAAAATCGCGAACCTCTTGAAGGTTGGGTTTTTTTACAAACTTCTCGAATTCCTTTGAACTTGTTTCTAGTGTGACGTCTTGTTGCTTTCTGATATCTTCCATCGTTTTCCCAAATACGGAGCTAATCATTAACTTGAAGAAGTCCTTTTCAAACTTATTTTCAGACTTTGCTCTGAGACTCGTATTGAGTTCTATATAAGATTTCCCCCATGTGGACTCTTCAAAGCTGATGCCCTTATGAATCTTTGTTAATACTAGCCTTTTCAGTAGGTACTTCGTTAAAATCCCGTGATGCACCGCATAGTTCTTTTTAGATCTTAATGTTGGAATCAATTTGTCTGTAGAGATACCTTCATTTAATTCTATGGTGATTTTTTCTGGAGCTAGTGGAAAGTCGTGATGGAGGTCATGTAAATGTGTTGGATAATCTATTTCTACCACCTACACGCAGCCACGACCGACACTAAGATCTTGCCAGTTTTGTAGTCTCTGGTCGTCCATCCATTTGGAATTATGTGTAGGAAGTTTGTTCATCATTGCCCAACCGTGCAAGTTGTTAGCATCCAAGTTAGGAATATAAGAACTTGGTTTCTCTGAGTGTGTTTTTTTGAGGTGTTTGTTATTTGCTATGGCATATCTCTTTACTACCATTCTGACACCTCCTCGAATTCCCTTCTCAATCATCAGGTGCATATCCTCTTGGTCTAATAATTCTGGTTCCACGTTGGTAAGTTTCAAGGCTGCGTCCCAAGCCAAACCTCGACTGGTAAAATAGCACGCAGGATGTAAGTTGTTATATTTCTTACACACTTTTCTGAATTGCTCAAACACGTCACACAGTAGTATAACGTCTGTCCTTATGTAAAGATCATAGTAGTCCTTCATCCTTTTCATTTTAAACGTTTTCCAAACTTTTTGTGCATGGGTATAATCTTCATCTGAGATATGCCCATCGGTATGCCTAGAATAGAACGCTTCTATAGAAGGAGGTTTAGTCTCGTATAATCTCTGTATCGAATCTGTATAATCATAACGGTAAACTCTCTTTCTGGATCCTAATTTTACATAGTCCTCATGGTGTTTGGTGTCTGGCATACAAAGTCGTAAATTATGGAAGTCTGTTGGTTCTAAAGGCCCTGTTACACGATACAATTTTTCTTCCAACTTGCAATGCAATTTTACTCTTGATGGACGTAAAATTGGCAAACACTTAAGTTTGTTACTCTACTCTGATGGTCTCTTCACATACCGAACATTCTTCACTATTTAACATCTATCAAGAGTAGAATTGCATTGCAAGTTGCAAGAAAAATTGCATCGTGCAACAGGGCATTAAGTTTCCTACTAAGGTCTCCAAGCTATACTTCATAAACTTGAAGCTGTCTACGAATCGTAATTCTCGTTTAACTTGACGCCTTTTTCGTTTTTTATTTACAAAGGTGTCTACTATGATCTCATTCTTTAAGCTAATGTATTTTTCCTCATTCCTTGGAATACAATTGACCTTCCCAGGTTTGTCTGCAAGTGCCTTGATGAATAGATGGAAATCATACACTTCTAAGTTATGAAATATCACTGGGATAAACTTTGGATTTTTCATTTTTAGATTACATTTACAATGAGCCGCACCTCTATATTTTCCAGAGAAGTGACTTTGGTCTTTAATCATAAGGTCATTAATCATAAGGATGAAGAGCCAGGGTCCTAATTTAGTTCGATGAGGGACACCTGAGGGGATTTGGGACCACTCAGACATGCAATCCTTGGCAAGTTTTACCCGCTGTTGTCCGTTAATCGGAAATCAATCACCCAACGCTTGATAAAAGTTGGCATAGGCAATTGGATGATTTTGGTAGCCAGTATCTTATGATAAATCAGGTCGAATGCCTTTCTGTAGTCAAAAAGGACTACTCTTACAGCGTTTCAAGTCTCATCAGTGGCTTTACCCCACGTATGGATGATAGAAATCAAGGCTTTTGTGGCTGATGACCGAGGGATACCTCCAAACTGAGACGGGTCTATTATCAACAAAATTGCAGGAGCAACATATTTTTCCACAATGAAATCTTTTGCGAATTTAGATAGAGTTGGAGTTAACGAAATAAGTCGAAGTTGTTTGCTTATGTCCTCAACAGGTTTCTCTTTAGGAATAGGTTTAATGCTAGCCTGTTTCCAGCGCAGGGGCAACTTTTGTTGCCTGTATGACGAATTCACTAAGACTGATACAGAGGGGGCAAGGATTTCTGCATAGTCAGGAAGGATCCAATTTGGGACTTAATCAGGACCTGGAGCTTTATGCGGGTTCAAGCTTTTCAGTTTTATTAAAACTGATGCAGTATCTGTAAAATTCTCATTTACATGTAAAAGGTTGTCCGGGGTCCCTTCAAATAGCGTATCCAAGTCTGTAACACTTAAAAGTTCGTAAGTCTTCATTGGTTCTAATAGACTTTTATTGATTAAATCTGCAAAATCTTGGTGAGTTAGATGATCTGCATCTTTCACGTGAAGTTGATCAAGTAGGTGGCTAGATGCTGGTCTCATACCGGAGATCCGTTTAACCTCAGACAACCAAGGCTTAGCATTTGACTGCTTCAAAGTTCCAACTCTCGATGTGAAGTAGTCTGCCCGACAAGATTTCCTCATATGGTTTACTTTATTTCGGTAGAATTTGAAAAGAGTAATGTTATTAGACGAAAATGCGCTTTGTCGGAGTTTGATCATTTTTTTCAATTTTTCGGTTATCCAAGGGTTATCGTTGCAGTGGAATTTAACTTGTTTCTCAGTCATAAGGATATCATTGCCCGTCTTTATTGCGGAACATAGGATGTCACAATTTTCATTGCACGATTTGTCAGAATGAATCAGTTTCTAGTCAAACTTACTTAGGTATCAGCCGAGTTCTTTTCCCCGTGACTGACTGGTGTCTCTTTTTATTGCTACCTTTCTACTTGGGATATCTGATGGTGTTTTGAAATTGGGCTCAACGAAAATTACGTTGTGGTCTGATAGCCCAAATGGGGGCAAGACTGAGATTAGTTGTTTGTCATAGAATTGGTGCATATTCGTGAGTACAAGATCTAAAACCTTGGCGCCACGTGTTGGTTTTATCAACCAATTGTTTTAACTGGAAATAATGAGAGAGGTCCCTAGCATCGAAATGGTTGAAATCACCAGCAATGATAATTCCGCAGCTTGGGAAGAGACTTTCCAGTACTGTCAATGAGTCAGATAGGTATTCAAGGAGGTCTGAATTGTTGGAGTTTGGTGGGTGATATACACATGTCGAAACAATGCCATTAAATCCCCTTCGTAATTTTGGTGGTCTAATGTGTGTCCAAAGAACCTCAAAGTCTGGATGCTCAATTTCAGATAGTCGTTTGAAATTAATGGCATTCTTTATGTACATACAAACGCCGCCGTGGATACCAAGTATGCGATCTCGTCTCACAAGCTGGTGATTAGACAGGGTCATGTGATTGTCGTCAATGGTCTCCCGTAGTAAAGTTTCAGTAATGAAAATCAAGTCAAAAATTGTGTTCAGAGGTAACAATCGAAGTTCGTCAATCTTGGGGACTAAGGACATAACATTGGTCAGCATGATTATTGGAACAAATCCGGTTCTTTGAGGATGAGTTTTTGTACTATCATGATTTGTCGCCGGAGTTAAATTGGCATTGCTTGTAGGAATGGTGATTAAATGAAATGCACAGCTCAATTTTTATATGATTTTACCGTAGTAGTATTTTTGATGTTTTCAAATGACAAATCCACAAGCGCTGCAAAATGAAGCTCGGTGATTTTCCTAGAACATGAAAAAATGTAAACTTACACGCTGATTGGCGTAAACTGATATCACCCCCTGGTTGCATAGTAATATGTTTGTGATTAAAATAAATTGTGCACTGCGTAGAATTATTGAAAACTCGTCAAATGAAGTCATTTTGATGATCACCTAACGAGTATTGTACAAAATGATAAAGCCAAAACTTTTCTTCCAAATTGATGATATGTATACATTGTGCAGCTGAACACTGCAGCATTTTTCGCCGGTCCAGTGAAATCATTGAAACTGAGCGGTATGGCTAATGCACTTGGTCAATAGCATGCAGGTTAAAGGTCAAAATCCAGCGTTCTTTCAGTTTGATTTCTTGCAGCTAAAGCTCTGTAGTACATTTGTTGAAAACATAAAGAAAATAAGTAGAGTGAAATTAGGGGTTCTAGCACAAAATCATTGCCTGGTTACTAAGCTAAACATATTATAATATTAATTTCTACTAAACTTACCTAAACTTGCCTAAACTTGCCCAAACTTGCCCTAGTTACTAAATTCTGATTGGCTAAAGTTTTATTGTATTTGTGTATAAAAGGACCACACACAATAAGAAATTTATAACATGTTAAATTTTGCAGAGATTCAAAAATTGAAACTTTTTGAAAAAAACGAAAAAACTATAAGTAAGAACAAAATGAAAAAATATCAACCACAAAATTATTTACCTAATGATATTCAAGAACTTTTGGAAGAACGAAAAAAATATGAGAATAAACTTAATCAGAAAAAAAGAATTGCTAGAAGTAAGAAACATCAACCAGAAAAAAAGGTAAAATTAAAAAGAATGATTTCCAAACAAAAAATTCCAATTCAAGAAGAAAAAAAGGAGCGAGAAATAAAATCTAAAGATATTTAAAATTTAAAGACTACAGGTGGATTTATAAAAAATGATGGAGAAGTTTATACACCGGAGGATTTAAAGAATATGGAGAAATTTGGAAATTATAAAATTATTGATAAAATTCAAGATCTTGAACCTTATAAACCAAAACTTACACTTCGTGAGAAGTATGCTAAAGAACTAAAATCTATAGATTTAGAACCTAAACAAGAGAAAGAAAATATAAGTTTATCAGTTGGTCAAATTATGAATAAACGAACAATGCAGCGTCAGCAAAAATCGAAACAGAAAAGTGTTGAAAAAGCGGATCGTAGAAGAGCTGCTGAGAAAAGAAAAAATTAAATCAAGATCTTAACAATACTAAAAAAGTAATTAATATAAAAATTGAGGCGGAAGATATTGTAATTAATACTTCAAAATTTTCTGAGAATCATTTACGTCAAGAAGCAAAAGAGCGTGATGAAATTTACAGAAAAATGTCAAAAGAAATTTATTCACTAAAACGAGAATCTAAAGAAAGAATTTCTGGTACAAAAGAGCTTAAGAAATTTAAAGAAGAAACAGAAAAACTTAGACAAGAGGTGAATATTTGG
>JAOBYK010963091.1:0-24642 GCA_025434845.1 Phenganax subtilis | reverse complement strand
ATTATTACTGCACGTACAAACATGTTTATTTTTCGCCCTAAGCGTAATTGTAAACAAATTATTAGCCGCCTTGTTGCCCAATACTTTCGGAAATAGGCGTGAAAATGAGGCCAGTGGATAACTGTACACGGCTAGGTGTATTGTTAATGGTTGTCGTTTCAAAAGTACAAACATAATACTCTGAGCGGGCAATAAATGGTGGAGCGTAATTTTTTGAGAGCCTTTAACTGAATAAATTGCCTTTTCAGGACGTACGTTTTCTGTGTTAATTCGTTTGTACTCTTTATTAACTCGTACGAGGCTGATGTGCTGAGTAAGAAATAACCAATTATGTGTCGTGTGCTCAGCTCAAAGATCGAGATTTTAATATTTGGAAGAATTAAGGAATTGAAGTGATGTGCATTTAAATAGTTTAATTTGTTGTATATAAAACCTATGTTTTATCCTAATAAAGTTTTTTTTCCATTTTGTAATTGATAGTTCTGTGGAAAAAATTAAGCCAACTATTTTTAAATAGACTTTACAAATAGGTGTTCCTCTGCCGTACAAAAATAGAATATGCCAGTCTGCCTGAGAGCATCTGCATGACGAGGGAAACTCTGTAATTAAGCAGAGTGAACTACTTAACTGCGATGTCACAGGCGCTAAGAAGGCTAATGAACTTTCTAAATGCCCCGTTAAGAAGACTAATTAGTTGATTAGATTGTCCAGTGTGGTGTGAATGTGGACGATAAGCAGTTATTTTTGAAACGATTATTAAAAAACGAAGCAACGTGGCATTGCTTTGTTACAGTTTACGAGCATGTTTAACGTTTATGCCCTAAATTGATTGAATCATGCTGGGTGGAACTTTACGACCATGAGCTAATTACTAAGAAATTTTATTTAACCAATCCCTAAATTTTCTATAGATTTTTTAATAGTTTGCCTAATTTCATGGGATGTCAAGATTTTATCTGTAATTTTTGGCAGAAACTCTTCGGTTTTTGCAAAGATTTTACAATTTTCCCAGTTTTTGGCGAAATTTTAGCTTGTTTTCCTTGGCAAGATTTTGGGATTCTTGTTGCAATTTTGAGATGTGGGACTTTTTAAAGTGTACGATAATTTTTTCAGGCAACTCAGGATACCACTGAAAATCATCATTTGGTCAGTTAAGCACCCTGACGTAATGTTGTCTTAGTGACAGGGTACCACTATTCGATATGCAAAGTTGTTCACTATAGGGAGATGAAGTTGAGCAAAAGCGAGGGGCAAAAAGATTTTCAGCAAAGTATAAACTGAAAGATATGTATCAAGCAACAGCACTCTTCCCCCATAGTGGCTGACAAAACAGGGAAATTTTCATGCATTGTGACAAAAACTGCCTAATGGTAATAAAAACAACTATAAACTGAATATTCGTATTCTGAGTTGACACGCTGCCCTCCTAAATACTTGTCACCTACAAAAACTCATCTAGATACTGGCGTGGCCTATCTTGGAAAAGTACCGTATATGAGGCTAGTCTGATTGCGCTAGCAGGAAGAAATAAGTATTAACGATTATACAATTAATTTCAGACCCAAAAAGGATATGAAAATTCAATTTTTGGAAAATTAAGCACCCTAAAGCACTCTAACAGCACCCTATAACCGATGTGTCACTAAGTTTTGTCCAGGCCCCTGGGAGACCGCTACCAGCGCGGGCTGTGACCACTGGCTGTGACACGATAAAAAATGGCTGCTCAAAAGCGCAGGAGATCACTTTTGTCTACAAACCATCGAAACTTACGTGCTGTTTGGTGAGTGTGAAATTTACGATCTGACTGTATTAATTTTCTGTGTAGTGTCAGCTCAGCTCATTTGTAATAATACTGTAGTATTTCATTAATTCAGGTTATCCAGACTGTTTGTTGTCGATATTTCTTCTCGTGTGAAGTGTTCGGAAGTCACAATGGAGCTAACAACTGCTTTTGATGATATTTCTAAGAGGGAGTGCGGTTTCACTGTTCGACAGTGTTTCCCACATGTTAAAAGGATACACAGTAACCATGTATATTATTATGAAGGTATTCGTCGGGCGATGACTGTTGACAACTTGTCTCAAAGTAACGTATTGTCATCGGATATTCAAGGTACGGTTTAAAAATTTAAAAAATTGTTTCCTGAACCATGTAACAGTAAAACGATAATTGTATTAGGCGCACTTACAAACTCCAGGAGTTCACTAAGGGATAAAATTAAATGTCTTTGAAATTAAACAGTGGGGTCATAAGGTCTGAAATGTAGTGAGGTTGTAATCAAAGTGTGATATGTAAATCTTCATAGGGAGGGAGTGTGACAGCATTAAAATAATTTCAAGGGATAGTAGGTATATAATATCACATATTCATGGGTGAGGACGAAAGCAAAAAATGTTACTCAACAAGGGCTTCAGGAAGAGATTGTGATAGCTCATCGATCGCTAGTGGTTTGCTGGCACGCAACAATTAATTCTTATTTACTATGGGGACACAGTATACTTTGTGGACCTGAGACCATCACATGGGAAAACATTGAAGGTCGAAGTTCCACAAAACGTCATGATTTCCTGAGGTCTCAGCAAATAAGTATTTTATTATACCAACCATGTAAATAATGAAATATTTCGTTGTTCCAATGTTAGAATGCTTCAATTATGAACAGTTAATTGATGCAGTGAAAGTGGAGAAACCAGAAAATTTCTGTGAAGATATTAAGAATAAAAACTATTTGCTATAGAAATTGAAATGCTATATATATTGCATTACAAAATTAAACAGTTTTGGGAAGGTCAAGGGCAGACACTGGCCAAGGTCATCAGAAAGTCCCATTCACATGTAGTTCTTTGATGTCTCCTAGTGGATAATCTGTCACGGCCCTCTCAAGTGATTGCAAGGGGGACAGCCTAATTTCCTCACTGTCATACGACATGCTCTCGACCAATTAAACACTAGGAAAAGGAAATTTTGAGCATTGCTACATGATGATATTTCTATTTTTAATAATCTAATGACGACTGTTTCTTTACATATTCTTTTAAGTATCCTTATTTTTATTGCAGCTGGTCAAACACAGAAAACAACACATTTACGCCATAAAATTCCTACATCTATGTTCCTGAACAGAATAGAGCTTTTGCCAAACCGCCACAAGAAAGCAACATACAAGTTTCTCAATGGCAACTTTAATGATCTTGAACTGAAATATTATCGAAGTCAACCCGTTCCTGTTAGGGTTTGTGAAAGCAATGTTATTGAAGGAGCAGAAGTAATACTTTCTTTGCCTAGTCATCCTTGCTTACCAGTCTTGATTGGTGTATGCTGTGATACATCACCTCATCTTTTGATTACCATGTTTTATGGTAATACAAAGAAAGGAGTTTACATTACGCTGAGTGGACTTCTTATAAGCAGAGGAGTTGATATTGTGAACTGGATAACCATTTTTTTGGGTACAGCAGAAGGCTTACATCTTATGCATTCTTCTGGCTTTATGCATGGTGCTCTTAAAGCTGAAAACATAATGCTGCATCAAGAAAGGTTTGGGCCTAAGATATAGACTCCAGTGTTTTTAAACCTAGAGAAAGCGACACCTTTGCATAAAGACACCAATGACGGTGCTTATCAGCAAGATATTGAGATGTTTGGTCTTTTAATAGAGGAGATTATTGCTGAGTACGATTTTGAACATGCCGCAGGTCTTTCTGACCTGATTGAACTGTCGCAACTGGTGAAAACAGTTTTGCTTGAGTTTTTGTATAGGATTTTAATAAACATTGTATTGGCGTGCACCTCTGTAGCGAGATATCGCTGGAATCGATGTGTTCTGGGCCAGTTACTAGCTTTACGATCTGGTGCATTAAGGCTTGTTCATGACCCATCTGTGAAGATGTAATGCACAATTTTTGTTTCCATGTAAGTTTTGATCCAGCTTTATGATGGCTTTTACCGTCATTTTGTCACGGCAATTCGACAGCTTCCAAAGACTTGCATAATACTGTAAGTATGTACTGGCTTTTCAAGGTTCACATGCCTAAACTTTAATCAATGTACGCCAGTAAACAAAGCGTCTTGAAATGCCCAATGACGAACGGCCAAAGACATACAGGTTCCATTTATCGATTGTTGAATTTGTATAACAATTGTTAACAACAACTAAAAATTACCATGCCTATCGTTCATGAGAGAGTGCTTTAGTTCGGGACAGCGCTGCCATTAGCCTAGGCCTAGTGCACTGTTATTAAAGACAAATCCAATTAGAATAGAATTGTGTTTAATGTTCCAGTTTTAAGTTCGCTTTTTTATCGTACTTTCGCTATTCGAGAATGTTAATTGTTGCCTGCAGAAAAGGCTGTACGTTTTACTTCATCAAACGGGTGCAACGTTAGTCGACGGTTCACAATCTCAACACCTATCAGTAATCAAATTAATTTGCAATCGTTTTCGCGAAGATTAGCTTTTTTTGCTTGTCAAAAAATAATTACGTTTGCCATTGAGTACTTTAACACGCAACAATTGACACTCCGCAGTCAACTAAGATATTTATGCAAACTTTCGATTTTTCAGTTGAAGTTTTACTTAGCATCAGGGGCTGGTTGTATTGAACTCTTAATCACTTTTTTAATCACTTTTTTGTAGTTAAATAGTGATTAACTTTGATCTCTTACTTACGCCGGTTGTAGAAAAAGGTAGTTAGCTTCATTTGTAGTTAAAATGTGATGAAAGATAACTCTACCCAAGAGCATCTTTAACTCTTCAAACTCTTCTCCCACTTGAGTTTTTCAGTTTTATTTGTAAACTGCCAGTCAAGTTTTTATTAAACCCAAATTCAATTCATAGTAGTTTAAAATAGCGATTTCAAAGAATGAGCACTGACGATCGGCAATTTAATATTAAAATCATCTCTTGCCAAACTGTATGAATCGTTATCTAACCCAAGCAGGCCTGTTCAATGTTTGCAAACTCTCTGGAAAGGCTTCCTTGTTTCCTTTCGGCAAAAGCGATGTGTGTTTTTGCTTCGGAAGCTTTGTAGATCCTGAGGCAGAAGCCATAACATAAATAAAACCGCTCCATATTTATCAACAAATAGTAGTTCGACTCAACTAAAACTTCTTGCGGTAAAAGCGTCGGTTGTGTTGAATCGCTTTGTTGTTTTTTTTCTTGTTGACTTGCATTTTTTCAACATATTCAATCAAAATATTGAAAATTTCGCGAAATTCGAGAAAGCACAAGTCCACAATTGTATGGAATTCCACCCCAGTGGTTAATAATTCTGGAGTACTTCATGTTATTTAGTGTTAAATTATCTCCATGCGAAGCCCACGAATGTTACCTACGTGATTAATTAATCATTCGACAAACTGCGTTTTGTATGGGCGGCCGTTACCACCAAAAATACAACGTGAGTGAATCGAATTGAGATGATTTGAAATGATTCATTGAAATTAGAAATGATTTGTTACATTTTGAAGTGGTTTAAGGCTACAAGGTGAAGTGAATTGATAAGATCTGAAGTGATTTAGTTAAACTTGCACGGATTCGTTCTCATTACATTTAATTTAACAAAACAACGAGAAATGAATTGACCAGATACAACATAATTTAACAAAGAATATTCACATGGAGCAGCAAGTTTTGAAACGAATTAACCAGACGTGAAATGAATTGACAAGATGTGAGATGAATTGACAAGCTTCGAAGTGAATTAACAATACGCGAGATGGATTATCAAGACTTGAAGTGAATTAACAAGTTTTGAAGTGAATTAACAAGATGCTTCCACTTTTTATATCGTACTTCCTTTGCATGCAAGAGATGAAATTTGTCTTTTTCACGTAGGTTTTTCAAGTTTGCAATGAAACTTGACGCCAAAATTTTGTTTGCATTTGTATTTCTTGTCAGCTCGAAGAACTTTCAAATATCTGGTGAGTTTTTTACGCTTTTTATGTAGATTATGTAACGATAGTTCAGCAAAGGCCATGAACATGTACGGCGTAGAGCAATTTTGAACTTTTGTACTTCTGTTCTGTATAAAAACGCTGCAAAAGAACGGTTAAGGGTTTTATTAATGAGTACACAATTTAATAATACATGTTTATTGATATGATTACATACACGTACCATTATTTTCAATACCTAATTTAAATTGAAGTAAAGATAAAGATAAAGTGTTTGGTCAAATCATGAAATCAATGCAATGTTAAATCAGTTGCCACCTGTAATGTTTTAACATTTATAAGTAAATATTATTTTGTATAAGTCATTTTAATAATGAGAACATGTGCGCTTCAAGCCAGCGTCACCGTGTTTCAAGCTAGGCCAGATACATTCATGGTCTTTGCTGAACTATCGTTACATAATCTACGTAAAAAGCGTAAAAAACTCACCAGATATTTGAAAGTTCTTCGTGCTGACAAGAAATACAAATGCAAACAAAACTTTGGCGTCAAGTTTCATTGCAAACTTGAAAAACATACGTGAAAAAGGCAAATTTCATCTCTTGCACGCAAAGGAAGTACGATGTAAAAAGTGGAAGCATCTTGTTAATTCACTTCACGTCTTGATAATCCTTCTCGCGTATTGTTAATTCACTTCGAAACCTGTCAATTCATATCACATCTTGTCAATTCATTTCACATCTTGTTAAATCGTTTCAAAACTTGCTGCTCCATGTGAATATTCTTTGTTAAATTATGTTGTATCTGGTCAATTCATTTCTCGTTGTTTTGTTAAATCAAATGTCATGAGAACGAATCCGTTCAAGTTTAACTAAATCACTTCAGATCTTATCAATTCACTTCACCTTATAGCGTTAAACCACTTCAAAATGTAACAAATCATTTCTAATTTCAATGAATCATTTCAAATCATCTCAATTCGATTCACTCGAGTTGTATTTTGGTGGTAACGGCCGCCCATAGTTTTGTGCAACGCAATTAAGTCGTGTAGGTAAGTAATCATGATTAAGGATTTAAATACAGTGATTAATGCTAATCGTAGTTACAGTTAACCACGATTTTACGCGACCGGCCTCAGCTTTCAAAAATACTAGGCCATATATTTTAAACTTATAAGGATCAAGCTACTTTACAGTAGACGCCAATGAAAAATCGCAAGGTCTTCAAAGTGCTTATGAAACGAAATATAATTTCGATTTTTTTCGTTTCGCTTAATTTCAGTAGAGTACTAACTTCAATGATGTGTTGACGTAAACATATTTGAAATTAGACTTTTGAAACAGAATTTACAGACTTCCACAGTTGCAGCTTTCACAACTAACATGAAATTTTTTTGCTCTGTGACTTCATAGAAAGGATCGATATCATGAAGTAGCTAGTAATTTTGCATGTGAGCATTTCACCTTGAAACTCTCTTCATTTCGGTACTAAAACTTCATGCACGTCTACGATTTTTAATATAAACGTTTTATGTTGTTTGTGGAAAATGTATATCGACATAACGCTCCGACAAAAACAAAATGAGCCTACAATGTCGGCATTAACCTGATGTAAATGCATCGGATAATGCTTTGGATAATGCAAATTAATATTACTTTGCAGACCTTTAATTTCTTAGTATTATGTTGCGTCTACGTAATTACGACTGCATTTATTACGACATAAAAACGAAGTAATAATGGTGACAGAACTGTCGTTGCCCGGCTTTTTTAAAAACCTTTGGCATTCACCGTGCTTTTGATCTATCGTCATGCAACATTATTGAAATTTAGGTGTATGTTAACTTTCGTTGAACTTGTTTGCCAATAGTATCTTCAGGCAACCACCATGAAATGCTCCTAAGATATACAATGGACTGGCATGAAGTTTTGGAACCAAAAAGCGAGATAGTTTTGCAGTCCTTTCTAGTATGCCACATGTCGGCTATGCTGAGCCAAAGAAATTCGCACGCCTTATCGAACTTTAGAGGTAAAATTCGCACACTTCTAGTAAACTTCGTGCGATAGTCATTTATATATCAAAATGCTTGTAAAAGGCAGTATATTTTAATAAAGCCTAAAAACAGGAAATCTAAAATCTCGTTTCACAAACTCTTCAAATGCTTTAATTAGGTGGATCAATTCTGCGCTTTGACAATTTCTCAACAAAGGCTCTTTGTGGAATAGCAGCGACCAGTGTTTAGAAAAGGCATGGTAGAAAAGACGGAGTGCGGAGTACGGAGTACGGATTACGGAGTGTCGTGATTCAAATAGATAAGCGATTTAAACAACACTCCGCGTTATCCAACATGCCGGAGGGCTCGGTAGAAAACACGGATTCTGTCTAAAAATCATTGCTATGCATTTGGTTATCGCTTTTAACAAGATTCGGCATTATCTAGCTTTCAAATTACCAACTCTACGCTGTATACCGCGCCAGGTATCTTTGAATTCACGTTCGTTTAATACCACCCCAAATTCAGAATCATCTTCTTCCAGTTCACATGGAATATATTAAAACACACGTCATGTAATTATTAGTTATTCATGGCCTGTTCATATAGGCCAAAGTTATCCCGGTCAGCGAGGAAACTTCTTGGCAAATTTGCAGGCACGATCTTGCCTTATTAACGAATAGTACGAAAAATTAGATTGCGTTCATATGAGAGGAAAAGCTTTCCCGCTTACCTAGATCTCGCTTGTTGAAAGGCGAGATCTCGGTTAGCAAGATAAAATTCTTCTCATATGAACGCAATTTTCCATTTACCGGGATAATTTTCTGTTTAGTCAGCACCTTTTCAACATGCAATTTAACAAAATGGCGGGCGTAGACGTCACAGCAGGAAACTTTCGCCGTAAGCGGGTTAACGTTTGCCATATGAACTGAACAAAACTTTTTGGCTGGTCAAAAAGTTTCCTTGCTAATCGGGACAACTTTGGCCTATATGGATAGGCCCTCAATATTCTGGCACATGGGCTGTAATAAAGCGTTGTTCTTTCTTAATGGTTTTCACAAAAATAGTTTGGTGCGTAGGAAGTTTCGGCCGTGCCAAAAAATTGTGAGCTTAAAAACAAAAAGTCGAACTCTCAGAAAAACTTTCTCCGTTGAACTGGTCAGTAGAACTGGTAAACAATTTGAGTTGGAGTGTAGTATTTAACGCACAAAAGAGTTAGACTGCGAATAAAACATTGTTAAACGTTATGATAACGACTCTTAAGAAGATATTTATTTTTGAAAACAAATCCAATGTTAGCAAACTAATTCATACACTTAAGGCTAGTTTGCGCTTACAAAGTTTCAGTGATCAAACTAGGAATTTTTCACACGGAAATTCTACGTTCTGAAAAATTTGTATATCACAGTGAAGTTGTTCAGTTTCGAGGACTGTATTAGTTCCCCTTAATAATTTTTTTGCTAATGCTTGGAAATTTAAGGTTCACCTGTGCGAAAATTCCACTTTGATTACAGAAACTCTGACAGTGTAAACCGGGCCTTAGCTTTTTTAGCTTTTTTTTTGTACTAATTCATAGTCTAGATTCTACGGTCTGAGGCTTGAGTTGCTGTGTATTACTAAGAAAGCGCCGACTCATTTCAATTTACCTGGTTTTCATTGCTTTGGCACCTACATTGCATGCAGTTCCGTAATATGTTAAAACGAGCACTGCTATGGTACACAAGATGGCAGTGCTTAGAATCGATAGCAAAATGCACAGGAACGGTTTTAAGACAGACCTCCGTGTTTTCTACCGAGCTCCCTGGCATAGTAGATAACGCGGAGTCTTGTTTGAATCGAGAGCCAAATGCATAGGAACGATTTTTAGACTGACTCCGTGTTTTCTAACGAGCCCCCCGGCATGGTTGATAACGTGGAGTCTTGTTTAAATCAACAGCCAAATGCATAGGAACGAGTTTTAGCCAGACTCCGTGTTTTCTACCGAGCCCCCTGGCATGGTAGATAACGCGGAGTCTTGTTTAAATCGATAGCCAAATGCATAGGAACACTATCTAGACAGACTCCGTGTTTTCTACCAAGCCCCCAGGCATGGTATAGATAACGCGGAGTCTTGTTTAATTAGCTTATCTTTTTCAATTGCGACACTGTGTAATCCGTACTCCGCACTCCGTCTTTTCTACCATGCCTTTAGAAAAAGGTTTCAACAGTCACTAGATTGAGATTAAGGGAGGTAAGTCACTTAACTTTGCTTGCAAAAGACCGAAAGTGTTGCTAACTACCGTCATGGTCTTTCTGTTTTTCCTGACCCACCATGTTCACTCTTCATGTAGACGAAGCTGGTGTACCTAGAGGAAACCTTTATGACTCTAAGTTGAGTGGTTTACTAAGTGGTTAACTCTGCTGGATGAGAAAGTTAACTCCACTCACAGCATCGAAGCAACAACCTCACCGGTAAATTGTGCTGACCCAAGCAACTGAGGGAATGAGTCCGCCGTTTTAATATAGTTTACTGATAAACGTATCCTTTGTCACTAGGCTGGCGAAACAAATGAAAAAACGTATTTAGAAAGATTATGAACCGACTAAGCCGAGTGTGGCTGCTGAAAATAAAGAGTTTACTGGCTAGGTATGCTAGGCATATTAAAGTAGATGAAGCGATGGTATTTATAACAGTTAAAAGTTATTAAAAATAATTTCGTTATATATCTTCTCATTCAAGCAATTCATCTTCATTGACTTAAGGTCAGGAATTGCAAATATTTATGGCGAATCATTTTAAACAGAATTGTAATGTAATTTTGCATACAAGAAAGTCGTCTTTGCTGGCTTAAAGGGTCTCTATCAAGATCCGGGATTATACATATTTATAATATTTGAATAATTTAAAGAAGAATAGTAGTATATCTTCTCATGCAAAAAATTCATTTTTATTGAATTAGGCCCAGTATTCATGAAGGTAGGGTGGACCTAGTGCTAAGGTTAGCCTACCACTAAGGTGAAAAGATCGCTTGCGTTTTCATGAGACAAGGTCCTACTACCGGTAGGGGGCTATGTTGCTATATACGATGACTTTACGCCTGCGAAGTCGCTAAGCTTGTCATTTTATTTTATTGCATTGAAAACAGCGACAACAGCACTTAAAATGGCAAGCAGTAACCAGGAGCTTTTTTTTTCTTTCTGACGAATGTTACAGCGTTTCGTTTTGCAAAAATGCTCTCAATCGTAGCGTTCTCATCAAGGACTTGAAAATACACAACTAAAAATATACTATGGTTGAAAATGTTCGTTTTTACTTTGTAGTTTCCTGCGGACTGTTTTCTGTTACTGTATTTTCCAAAGCGCATCATTTTCTCCTGACATCTCCAAGAATATTCACCAGGTATATATTCATTCCAATTAGAAGTCCTGTTTTTAATGTCTTGCTTTTAATAGTCTTGTTTTAATGAGAAACACCTAAATAGGTGAAAATTGAAAATTGAACGAAACTTACCTAGAAGTTGAAGTTTGATTGTAATTCTGTCTTGTCATCAGTCAGGAACGGAGGAGTCATATGAGATGCGCACGCGTGTATTTCTGATCAGTTTTAGAAGCAGGTATGAGCAGAAATTATGGAACGAAGGAGTCACAGCAAGAGGAGGGTGGGGTCAGGGCATGTGACTCTTCCGTTCCTGACTGATGACAAGACAGAATTACAATCAAACTTCAACTTCCAGGTAAGTCTCGTGTAATTTTCAATTCTATCTTGTCATAAGTCCACGTCACTACGAAGTAACATGAGACTTCAAAGTTCTGCACGTACAAAAAATATTATCACAATCCCGAAAAAGTAATATATGCTGTATCGCATAACAAAAATTAATATCAAATTCTAGTCAACAACGTTATTGTTTAAAACTACTTCCCCAATTTTTTTATCTGTTCTTTGGGCTTATGATAAAAACGTTCAAACACTGAAGAGGATGTCCAACCTGCTGCTTGCATAACTTGTGGTATACTGAGTCCTTGTTGTTTCACATGCGACGTTGCTGCTGCTTTGCTACTGTGTGCTGAATTTGTAGAAATGTCAATACATGCATTTTTCATCACCTCTTTCACCCACCGTGCTTTTGTTGCCTTAGTAACCGGACAAAATGGTTTAACATAACTCAAGATCAATTGCCTATTTGCACCTCTAACTTTCTTTGTTCTATTGGGGTATTCCCGCGGGTGAGTCACAATGCATAGCTTTATATCCAAAACAAATTCTACTAGCTCCATTGGTTCTAAATGATGGCCTGGTCTGGATTGCGTCAACCTTTGCTGTATCGTTATTCTGTATTTACCTTCTAATGCTTGAATCCCGTCTATGTCAATATGGTGTATTGTTTGGCACATCTGTGCTGTTACAACGCAGAACAGCATCACAAATTTAAGAGAAAGATCTTTTAAACACAGTTCTTGCACAAATTTTAGGGTTGCTAAATAGTTCAAAACTGTTCCAACATCCCAAACATCTGTGTATCGAGGCAACGATGGTCGAAGCTCAAAAACTCCTTTTAAAATTCGGCAAGTGAGTGGGTGTTCTCCAAATTTTACACCTTCCATTAATGGCAGAATACTTGATAAAGCTGATCGAGCCGTATTCAACGCACTGTATCCTATTCCAGATTCATATAAACCTGTTAAAAACTCAATAGCCTTATCCAGACCTGGATTAAATAAGGACAATTTATTGTCCTTGCAATATTGTTCCTCTTTTTAAATATGTATTGTACTGTTTTTTGGTACCTCTTCTCTACGATGACATCAAAATATCTTTGGTAGTACTAGAGAACTCCTATTGGTTTAGACTCTCCTTGATAAGTGGCAGACCAACAGGTTTAGCTTGGCATTCAGTGGATGTATCGCTTTGGGGTTTTGTGGAAGTTGGAGGAGTGTCCTGCTTGCCTTGAGTGTTATCGGAGGTTTGTAATGCTTTGGGATACCAATTTTGCGTTGTCCATTTCGGAATAACCACTATTCCTTGAGCCTTGTCTCTGCACATTTTCTTCAAGACTAGTGGAATCTCACTAAATGAAGAGAATGCATATGGTTTCAAGTTTGTCCATTTCATGGTAAATGCATAAATAGCCAATGCATCTGGATCTGGTCTATATGATACGAGTAGATAGGATTTGAAGGTTTCTGCCCACCATAAATTTTAATGACATCAGCAGAAAAAAATCAGCGCCAAATCTTTTCAAGACCAGTGAAAAAATTTTCCAGCACTTAAAGTTTTTCACCACAAAAATTATCCAGCACTTAAATTTTTTCACCACAAAACTTTTCCAGCACTTAAAGTTTTTCACTACAAAAAATTTACCAACACTTAAATTTTTTCACCACAAAAAATTTTCCAGCACTTAAATTTTTTCACCACAAAAATTTTCCAGCACTTAAATTTTTTCACCACAAAAATTTTCCAGCACTTAAATTTTTTCACGACCCAGAAGGGTAGCAATTTGCTACCCTTCTGTTTTTTCTGGAGGTAACGTGTTTATCCCATCTTCTAAAATGCGTCTTTTATCATCCTCAAAATCGAGACCTATCTTTCTTATTTCTTCAGAGTAAACCTTGTGGTCATAGGATCTTATGATGTTCATCATCTTATACATTTTCCTTCTATTTTCTAAACAGTCCTTGTAGTCCTTATGTCTTAACTTGTTTTCTATAACTGTTTTCTTAATTCCCTTACACTTTTTAGTTTCTTGTAAGTGATTATTTTGATCCTCCACGATAAAGCTATAACATTTTGATCTTAGTCCAATAAATTTTTTCAATCCTTATCCACGACACTCGTCTTTATAAAAACCTAGTTCCTTTGCGTTTTTTCCCGCACTTAAATTTTTCACCACAAAAATTTTCCAGGCATGTTCCGAGGTAAGGTATTTCCTTTGTTTTCTAAAACGTATGTTTTTCATGATTGTTTGAGAATAAACGTGATGATCGTAAGATCTTATAATATTCATTTGTGTATAAATATCCTTCTTTTCTTTGTAATAACCGATTTTTTTATTCCTTTACATTTTTTCTTATAATAAATGAGTAACGAGATTAATATTCCCGAGACCTTACCAAAACTTGCTTCCGCTAAAGAACTTCTCCGTCCAGGTGGAAATTATTACATGGAGAGTTATATTAGGAAAGCATCAGAAAAAACTTTAGAACAAATTTATCCAGACCATACCCGAGAACAAATGAGCAAAACGAATGAAATGTTTACGAATGTTTTTCTAGGCAAATTCTCAGAATTCCTTGAACAATTTAAGTTTATAGAAAATGCAAAAAACCTCAGAAGAGAACTTTCTGATAATGAACCTTTTCGTCAAGACATAAAAACCATGATAGAATATATCACGCCTTTTATTCCTTTAGTTGGACTATTTTCGGGGACTTCAATAGTAGGAAAACATGTTATTAATAAAAATAAAGAAACTAATAAAAATAAAGAAACGTGTCAGAAGAAACTGAACGAGACGAACAAAGATCAAGAATCACGTCCCGAAAAATCACCAGAAAAAAAAAGACTCATTGTGCAAGACGGACGAACAGCATCCTTCTTAGATGGGAACTTACTAGCAAATCATTATAAGAAGTAAAGTTTATTAATACGTCTATTGTTAATAAAGATCCTTTTAATATGATTATCGTAGAGATGACCAACTCAGGAAAAACTTATTATCTTTTAAAAATGTTGGAAGATAATTACTTAGGTTATTTTAATTATATCTTTCTTGTTTGTCCCACTTATGAATTGAACAGCACTTATCAAACTTGGCCTTATGATAAAGACAAGAACTTTATAGTCATATCTTGTGATCAAGACGATGTAGAATCTTTTTTAAAATCCATCGTGGAATTCTCAAAAGGTACTAATTCGTTGATCATCCTAGACGTTACAGCATCAAGTTACTTTGTTAAAAAACGTACTTCAGAACCCGTAAAACTTGGATTTTCCGCAAGACATTATGGGTTAAGTATCATAGTCATTACTCACCAACTATTTTCTATCGCTAAACCTTTTAGAGAAAATATCTCCAAGTTAGTGAGTTTTTATAATCCAAGTAAAAAAGATATGGACGTCATTTTTGATGACTACCTCGGTCATATTTCAAAAGAAGAAAAATAAACTATTTGTGAGATTTTAAGAAATACTTGTTACGCGAAATTAGAAAATTCTTTAAGATATCCTTACGAGTACGCAGTAACATAAACGCAAGTGACGAAGTTTAAAAAAAAATGTGTAATTTTTCCTAAATTAGAATTACACATTTTCAAACACTGTTCTTCGTGGTTTTTACATCTTCAAAAGTAGTATTATTATAATCAAGAAATGTATTAAATCTGATGCTGTTACCATTTTTTCTAAGTCTAGAAGTACATCCACAAGAAATTTTTTTTTCTATTTTTTTAATCAATTCTCCAGGATTTTTTGGATCTGGAACTAGATATTCTTTTCTTTCTGAATCACTTATACGATTTCCCATTTATTTAAAAGAAAATTCTCGAGGGTCAGTTTTTTAGTAATGAACATCTTCTAAAGTTCTATTCTTAAAGTTCACCAGTCCGTCACTTACTACAAAAATGTGACAAAATAGATTTGCACTCGTGACTTTTTTAGTAATTTCTAATAACACTCCATTTTGTGTATTTAAGAGGTTTTTTCCTGCTCCAACAACGAGCTTGTCTTTGGTGGTTCTTAGATTAATAACCATGGCAAATTTATCTTTAAAAAACTTTCTCATGCTTATGCTACTTGGTTCATACTCCAACTCGCTCTTGTGTTCGAACAGTCTTTTAGCCTCATCATAAAGATCTTCTTTTTAAATCCTTGACTATAAATAGAATTAGGCACTCCTTCGATAGTTACTTTTATAGATTCTATATTAGAATAAACATATTCTTCCGAGTCTGTTACGGTTTTATTTTTAAATAACATCATGATGGCCATGCTTTTACTAGGTAAATTAATAGTTTCCTTTACTAAAGTCGTTGCTTTATCCCATTCAACTGTTTTTAGTAAAGTGACGTGTTCGAAGCTTAAACTTTTTTCTATTTCATATCCTATTATACTTTCTTGGGCTAATTCATCATTCTGTATTTTTTCGTATTCTAACTCGATATTTTCTAGACTATATCCTTCCACGTTTTCACCATTTTGTGCTATCATAATTTTATCTGCTTTAGGTAAGGTAATACTATATTGAAGATTATTTTGTAAAGAACTAGAAGAAAACAACCCATGACCTCCTAAGATCATACATAGACTAATTTTTTGTTTCGTTCTTAATATCGAGGCAACCAGTGCGTCCGAGACTTTTTGATCGTTACCACTTTTTGCTTCAGTGTCCTCTTTAGAAATCATTTTTCTCGTGTTCTCGTTAGCAATTCCATAATCACACATTTCTTCACGAGTTCTTTCTGGTAACCAAAGGTCGTTATAAATCTCGTAGGTACTATTTCCTGTATTATCAAATACGGTCTCTCCTCCTACACTCACAGTAAATTTATCCATTAAACCTTTTATTAGATTATTTAAGAACCAAGATTTATTATTAGCATTTTTAAAATCAAATTTCAAACTTAAACTCTTCGATACGAGACAGTCTTCTTTGTTAAGTCTTCGAATATCTATATAAAATTTCCTCACCAGGATTAGCCTTATTAGGATTAAAAGTAATATGTTGTTAACTTCTTTGTCCTTTAATATCACTCATTTTAAGTTTTGTAAGGTCAGGTCTAAGCTCATTCGCAGTAGTCATTTATTATTATAAAAATTTTTTAGAAAATTTTTAGAAAGTCTATAAAAAAAAACAAACATAAACACTTATAAAAAAGTCGAGAGATAAAAAAAAAATAAACACTTATAAAAATTATCTTAAAAAAAAACAAACATAAACACTTATAAAAAACTATCTTCAAAAAAAATAAACAATTAAAAAAAATTATCTTAAAATAAACACAAACACTTTTAAAAAATTATCTTAAAAAAAAACATAAACACTTATGAAAAATTATCTTAAAAAAAACAACAAAAAACATAAACACTTATAAAAAATTATCTTAAAAAAATATAAACGCTTATAAGAAAAAAGAAAAATGTTTGTCTCCTTCTTTACGTCTTTGTGTTTTAAAGTTATTTCTTGCACCCGATCAACACTTATATTTTTGTTTGTATGGATCATAAACAAACCAAGTAAAAACCAAGACTAACACCCATAAATTATTGGCTAAGAAACTTACTCCTTTTGTTCCCCATTTCAAAAAAGTTCCAACTATGTTTAAAATAGTGCTTGCAATAGGACCTACTTGTTTTCCTAAATTTGCTAAAGATTTTGCGAATCTACTGGTGGCTTGTGCTCCTTTTTTTACGACTGATCTAGCATTCATGAGTACGGTAGTTATGATTCCTGCTATCGCAATAACCACCCCACTTAAACCTAAAGGATTATTTTTTGCCCATTTTTTAAACTTTTCAAAACGATTTAAGTCATTTTTAAATAGTTGATCCTCTAAAACCTTGATGGATTCTTGAGACCCTAATCTTTGGTTGGCTATTACTTTTATTTCATCAGTTTTTAGATCAACAATTCTTTGTATAGTTTTACAAATTCGTGCTCTATTATTATGTCTACTTTTTTCAGACTCGGACTCAGCTTCTTCTCCACGTTTAAATGCTTCTTTTGCTTCATTTTTCCAATAATTTTTTTCTATACTTAGAGCGTTTAGTTTATTGATGAGTAATTCTCCTTCTGGGTTTAATATTCCATTTATTTCTCTAAGTTCTTGAGTGGATAAAAGTTCGATATTTTCTTTCACTTCTTGTCCTAGATCATTAATTCTATTTTGCATCTCGATAGCGGTGGACTCTTTTACTTGACTCGTAATCGTTTCTATTCTTTCACTACTCATATCCTTCATTTCCATACTTTCATTAATTTGTGCTGAGTTCGTACCATAATGTTCCTCACTTGCTTTTTTAATTAGTTCATTAAATTTTTTTAAAGATTTTTGTACTTGTATATTTTGTTTAGCTCTCGAGAGCACAAATCTATTATTTTCTAAAATTAAAATCTTAATACCATCAAATACTCCTCCAATTTTTTTTCCATATTTATTATACCTTACTGGTATTCTTTCTATGAGTTCTTTAGAATATTTTCCATCTTTCTTATTAAAAATTTCTCCTGAGTACTTGAACAAAAAATCTTTCTTTTCATTAGTTTCTAATCTTTTTTGATTTGCTAAGTCTTTTTTGGATTAGGAATATCTTCCATAAAAAGATCATTATAAGAATAGTCTTGATCCTTTTCTTCATCAGGTTCTATAAAAGTAGTTTCTTTTAACAAGTCGTTCATGTTGTCTCTTTCCACATTATCATCTACGTTTTCATATTTTTCCCTATCAAACTTATTCATTTCTATTTCTTCTCTTTTTCTCGATAATTTATCATGATCAAGATCGTTAAAATCTTTATCCATTTATTATAGTTTTTTTATCACTTTTTTTAACCCAAGAATTATGTTTATTATCATGACCTAACCATTTTTTCAAGGCCATATTTTCTCTTGTTTTTAAGATTTTTTCTACTCTATGAGTATCGTCTTGCTCGTCCACAGGGGAAAGTTCTTGTTCGTAAAATTTTCCTAAAATAGCCTCATTATCGACAAGGTCTTTTACCTCATACATATATGGGTCATTTCTAAAGACTTTAGAAATCTCGAATATTTCTTCCGTAAAATTAGCCTCATATCCTTTTTCGAATAAATTCTTATATTTACTTACTCTAACTTTTTCTCCAATTTTATACTTAGGTAAAGGAAACTGTCTGGTCCAATGTCCATATAAAGTAATCCAAACTTGATCAGAATTATTTTTATTAACATCTGCTGGCTTCATCAAAATAGTGCTATTTCTCGTATGATTATAATTATAAACAAAACTATCTAACATGTCTAACCATTCATGAGTATTCTTAGAGTAAAAATATTTCCACATCATCGTTTTTAAAGTTCTATTAAATCTCTCAACGATGGTGGCTTTTCTCTCTGAAAAAGTACTAAAATATTTTATGTTTTTTTCTCGTAATAGATTTTTCACACCTATGTTATAAAATTCTTTTCCTTCATCAAATTGTATTTTATCGGGATATTTTTCAAACCTGGTCTCGAACTTTTCCAATAATTTACTTACACTCTCCGTCATATGTTGAGTGTCTTTCTTACGTACGTAAATAGCAAAAGCAAATCTAGAAAGAATTTCGATCCCAGTTAAGATGCAATTATAAGAATTATTTTTAGATCTAAGTTTACTCATATCTACGCGATCTAGTTGAAGTTGTTTCGCTAAGTTTTTTACAAACGTTTTTTGAGTCTTATATTTTTTAGTGATTTTTTTATATCTCGTGTAAGTGTCTTGTGTTTTTAACCAGGTTTTTATTTGTTTTTTTGTGACGTGTAAACCTTTTTCTAAGGCTTTTCTATATAGAGATTCCACACCTTTATAACCAAACCGTGGATCCTGATAAATATTTCTAAGTTCTTGCTCATTTTCGAAAGCGTTTACGAGGTCTTTAGTTTTGTTCGCATTCATTTATTTAAGATAAATCTCCATTAATATAGTTCCTACATTTTCGTTAATATTTGAACTCGTCCAAAAAACTAGCTTGTTATAAATTCCTTCTTTTACTTGTAAAAAACTTTCTATGTCTTTATATTGTGTTACGGACCCAGTTAATTTTTGCTCTGTAGTAATAGGTAAAGTAACGATAACATTACTTAATTTTCCTTCGGTATCAAAACACAAAGTACGATCTATAATGTCACAATTAACAGTAACATACCTTAATTCAAGATAAATATTCGAAGGGTTTTCAGACCTAACCCAAGTATTAGCAAGTATTTTTTTATTCAAAGAAAATCCTAAAAGTTTCCTGAAATGATATAAAGATAAGTTCTCTGTTTTATGAAAAATATTAACATGATTGTCTTGCGTGGTGGAAAAAAAAATTCCTTCGGGTGATAGTTTTTTTCGGATGTCCTCAAAGGTACAATATCCTTCATCTAAAACGACGTTCTTGTTTCCTACCTTGATAGTTCCATATTTATTTTTAATGTTTTTAATGTCCCAAAAAACAGAAGCATTTATTACGAATAATCGATCGATTTTAATATTTCTTTCTAAGAGAATTTCTTTAAAATTTTTGTCTGGAGATATTTCTATAAACACGGTTAACTTGTTCATTTATTTTAACAATTATTTTTTAGATAAATAAAATGGAAATCAGAAGTGATAATCTTTTTCCTCAGTTATTTCCTATGATTTAAAAATATAACGGAGAAAACTATAATAAAGCTAAAAAACTCATAAAAACTTGGGAACAGTCCAAAGCTAAAAACAGATTTTTAAAAAAATATCCCCATGCTGATATGTCACGTTTTAGTTTTGAAGGAGTAGTTGAAAAAGATCCTATAAAATTAGTAGATCATGTTTATTATAAACAAAATAAGAGTTATAGATACGAAATAGGTACTTGGGCTTTCAGGTATAATAAAGAATGGCAAAAATCTTTAGACACCCGAGAAGACTTGTACTAGACTCCTCAGATCTGGAATCTTTTTGCAACCGTGATGGATTTTAAGTTAGAGAACAGCGCAAATCAAGATTTTACTATGTTTAGAATTTACGTTAACGAGAACGACTATTTTATGAGCAGTCTAGATGCATTAGACACTCATTGGAATCAAGATGACATAGAAGAATTCGGAGATATCAGAAAAGAATACAATATACACGAGAGTTATATTCAAAAACCTTACTTCACGAGTTTACTTGCCTCATATGTTATTTCGTATTTAGGAGATATGTCTATCGAACACTTCATACGGGAAAATCAACCAAACGTTATCTCAAGTATCGCAAGGTATTATTTTTATTATCACATACAGAGGTTCTTGAGACATCCCGAAGAATAAAAGACCTACGTAACTCCACAAATTTTATCACTCGTTAAAAAAATCTTCCTACGAGACCAATAATAAGACATCAAAAAGCAGATAAACATGCTAAATTATCCGATTAAATTAATAGAGCAATCAAGGGTCAAATGAAACGTGATCCGAGGTTCGATTCAAAAACTCGTTACAATATCAAAGACTTAGAATATGATTGGGTTTACAAGACTGTAAACAGGTCTGATTCTGACGGGAAATCATTTATAAAAAAGAAATCCAACGGTCTTACAGAACTTGGTCAAAAATTTTTACAACAAACCACAGAGTCTTACGTTTATAGTATTCTCGGTGCACAAGCCAATACGAGATGGTCTATCGTTGGTCAAGGAGCAAAATCCTTACAAACCCAAGATGTATTTTCTAGATTAGTAAAAGCAACTATTGTTCAAGATGACCTCACCATGACTATTTCTAATATAAGAACAGCGATCAAGAACACTAATGTGGTTTTAAATATGGTCATTAGTCCAGAAATTATTTTAATTCCTTTGAACATGATTATTATAAAAGAACCTATCACAGGATTTAATAACGTTTTAACGATGGCAACAGATAAAATGAAATTTGGAGAAAATAAACATGTTAACCGAGTAGCGAAAACTTTTTATGATACTTCTTCTAAAACTTTTTCTGATATTTCTTCTAAAACTTTTTTTCATACTTATCTTTTAGAAGTCTCGCGTGTGATGTTAAAGCAGGAATTTTAATTGCAAAATATATTTTATAATAAATAAAATGAGTGCTCCTTTATATTTTGGTTATGAGCCAAAAAATAAATATTTAGAAGAAACTCAAAAAAAGTAAAAAAAAATCAATCAAACATCACCTCTAATCAATCAAAAATAAATACTAATCCAAAACTTGCTTTAATTAATAAAACAAATATTAACGCAAATAAAAATTATTTAACAAATAATGAAATCAAAATTCAAGACAATAATAACAAAATAAATATCTTACCGCAAAGACCTCAAGCATTTATGTTTTTTATTAAATTTAGAGGCTTAACTCAACTTTTTTGGGCAGATCCTTCGAGTAATAGAGATGGATATCTTCCAACTTACATTATCCCCCCCCCCCCATTATCAATAATAATACAAAAGTCAAACTACTTTATCATATTTTTGATGATGATAATCCATTAACCAGTCTTAGTATGGAGTACGAAATTATTATTATTTTAAAGAGTGGAGGTAAGATTTTTTTAATGTGTTTAAATAAAACTTTTTAAATATTAAGAAAATCATGCAAAGGCATATTTTAGAAATAAATAAGGAAATCAAACTAGCCGACTATGTTAATGTAAGTGATGTTTTCTTATGTTATATAAATTGTCGTCAAACTAATCTAGCTGCTATCTCTAACGAATCAGAATTATACATTGTTGTGGAGAGTTAAAGATTTGTAGGTAAAATCAAGTTATCTCAAATTTAAGCGATATAGTCACACGTAGTGCTTGGCTGATTTTTAAGTAAGTTTAAGTAAAGTATTTTTTACTTTAAATAAAGGAGTGAACAAGTCAAGCAAGTTTTAAGTATTCCTAAAGAAGAAAAAACAAATGAAGTAAGTCAATCTAATATTATTACTACGCAAAAGAAAATCGAAAAAGATCCACAAAAAGCTAAAGATCCGCAATAAGTAGAGGATGGAAAAAAATTAGTGCAAATTTCTAGAGAAGCTAAAGAAAGAAAAAGAAGAGCTTATGAAAAGTTAATAGAGGCTTCACCTCCGCCTTGCGTTTTTAAAAATAATCCCCTAGATAATTTTGATTAATTTCTTTTTTTTAAAGATAATTTTTTTATAAGTGTTTATGTTTTTTTTAAGATAATTTTTTATAAGTGTTTATTTTTTTAAATAAGTGTTTATGTTTTTTAAGATAATTTTTTTAATAAGTGTTTATGTTTTTTAATAAGTGTTTATTTTTTAGATAATTTTTTTAATAAGTGTTTATGTTTTTTTATAAGTGTTTGTGTTTTTATAAAATAATTTTTTTAATAAGTGTTTATTTTTTTTAAGATAATTTTTTTAAAAATTTTTTCTTACAATGAATGAGTACCTCAAAAGATTAGGTTAATCGGATTTATGATGCTGGAATTTTAACTTTATCTGCCATAGGAGTTTCTATGGTAAGTAAAAATGTTTTAGGAGAACCTTCAGGAACTCCTCAAAGCATCCAGGGAACTTTAAAATTAGCAGGAGCCGTTTTGTTAAGAAGTGTTTTAGTAAAATTTCTCGAAGATAAAAAAATCATCCCAAAAAAAATCGAAAAATAAACGAAAGAAGATTTTATTTTAAATAAATGGCCTCTATGGTAGCAGGAGGATTTTTTAATGCATTTGCTTTTGCTGGAGCAGGATTTTCATTTTCTAAACTTAATCATCATGGTTATGAAAAATAAATGAATCGTCATAACTTAGCCATGGAAAAATTAGCAAGAGATAAAGAAGCATGGTATGAACAAGAAATCTCCAGAAAAAATAAAGAAGCTCGCGTACGTCAAGAATTATCGGACGCTAATAGAGACATAAATACTACTAATAAGAACTTAAAAAATCTTTAAAAAATGTTAAATAATACTAGACTCCAATGGACTCCAGAACCAAAAATTAGCAATTATTGCACATCAAGTAAAGAAATGCAAGAATATCAACACATCGTCTTAGGGATTTTAGGAATCTCGGGAGAATGGATCTTAGGAAAAATTTTTTAAGAAATTAAACAAGGTAAGTAAAATGTTTATCTTTTAACAGAGATGAGCATTTTTTTTTCTTAGATTAGGCTTAAGCTACTCTTTTTTAAAAATTTGATTCTTTTTTTTAAAAAAAATCTATAATAAAAAATGTCTAAGAACTCCAATAGAAAAAATAATAAGATTACCATCCATTTTTCAAATCAAATTTTTAATACTAATCTTAAAACTAAAAAAGCGTTATTATCCCACATCGACAAGTTGAAGAAACAAATTAACAACGAAATCGAAATCACCAACACAACACTTTCCAACATAAAAAAAGACAAAAGTTATTAAGAAAAAAAATGGCTTATCATTTATTACTAATAAGAAACTAAATCAAAGTAAAAAACAAGTACTTAAACACACTAAAAGCCTTAAGCAAAAACGAAAAAGTAAAATTGTTGACTTAAAAAAATTAGTTAAAACAGGAAATTTTTGGCGAGTTTTTTAAGTCTAAAAACAAAACAAAAAATAATAACGATAAGTATGATATTAAACTAGAAATAAGTGTCTTTGGTAAAAAAGTTAATATCTACGTGATAGACGAAATCCAAGAAAACACAAATATTCTAACATTCTTATTGGGAACTTATCAAAAGATCGTGAATTTTATTAAAGAAAACTTGATAAGTAAAAAAGTACAATTGGTGCTCGTTTGTAGAATGAATAAAATAGACCCCGCGACTGGTAATACTTTAGACACCAATCTTACCCACCTTAAAAGTTGACAAAACATAATAACAAAAGAAACTAATATCAAGGATGAGGTTAATACGATGATAGAAAAAATATTAAACTCTTTAGCAGAATATTAAAAACATACCGTAAACCTCCGAATATAAGCCCCCCCGAATATAAGCTCCCCGTGTATAAGCCCGCCGCAAGTACTAACACTCACCTCATTCCGAATAGAAGCCCCCCCGAATATAAGCCCCCCATGTACAAGCCCACCACAAGTACTAATATTCACCTCATTCCAAATAAATACA
>JAOBYK010961980.1:0-24659 GCA_025434845.1 Phenganax subtilis | reverse complement strand
ATAGCCATACTGTTGCCGATACATAAATCAATAAGAGATTTCCCATAAGTGTTAGTATGGTAATCTTGTGAGGATCTGTGATCCAACAATGGTGTCGTGTCTGCACTATCTCCTAAAAACTTACAGTCAATAGAATCATCCATGCTATCGATTCTAGCGTTGAAATCTCCGCACAGAATGATATTACCCTTAGTTGCAAACTTAGAGACGCTGTGCTGCAGGTTTTCGAAATGATCCGTATTTAGTCTAGACTCGCGTGGTGAATTTTGGTGAGGAATGTAAACAGTGCAAATAAAAATATCTTGAGTTAGCTTAAAGAAGAGTTTATCCAATTTGTACCAGACAAATTCTTCACTGCTTTCTTCGTCTAAGAATTTTATTCCTTTTCTCAGAGACGACTTGACTAGAATAGTAATACCGCCAGAATTTCTGAGTGAATTTTTTAAAGCAGATTCTCTGTGTTTTGAGAATGAAAAAAAACCCTCAACGTTAATCTGTTTATGCTCATGGGGAAGCCACGTTTCGACTAAGGAGACTAAATCAAATCTTTTTAAGTTTGAAGTAAATTCTGGGTCGTCAATTTTACTCATTAAACTTTCGATATTCCAACTTGCAAACTTCAAAAAATGCCCGGTCATCATTTGAAGATTGTCCAAACTGCTAATTAATTATATCACCTAAGAAGAAATATACTAGACACACCGATTAGTAAAATACTGTAAAGGGATAGTAGTTTGTGCTTGTGGATACCTTACCCTTGACATATGTTGATGATTGGCATTGATTTGCAGCAACTGGTTAAGTAGGCTGGACATTTGTTTCAACTCATTGTGGATACCAACTGATAAAGGTTGGGGCACTGTACTGGACTGCAGGGTTGCGGAATCTTTCTTCCGATTCATTGTGGAGTAGTTGTGGGGATATTGGATCTGGCTACTTGGATGACCGCGGTTTCCTGCATCTGAGATTGGATTGGACGATTTGTTGTCCAGGTGTGATCTAGTTTTTTGGTTAAGAGCAAAGTTTTCCCTCAGTTCTTTCTTTATGTTCCTAGCAAGGGCAGGCACACCAAACCTTCTGTTCAGATGTTTTGCATCAAAGTACAAGTTATCTTTACGTAGGTTTCCGTTATATATATGACCAACGCGTTTGGGATGTTTTTAATCTCTTCGTGAATCTCATCGTACAGGTCAGGAATAAATCTGTCTAGATCATCTTGTCTCGGGATTATACCACATAGCAATATTCTCTTCCTTGGGAAGTTTTAACGGCCTGATTTACCAATTGCACTTGGGATGACACTATCTCTTCTGCTCGTAGGTGTTCTAAGTCGTTGACTCCCGTGTTTATACTTATCCCTTTCTCAATATCAAAGCGTGGGGATTCTATGACATCTCTAGCTTGCTCTGTCGTGTTACAAGGAATAATTTTGTTTTGTTTACTCATACACAGTTTATTAATGTTAATAAATTTCCTGTTTGAGTCACAAAGCATGACAAAGTCATAATTAGCTTTAGTATTGGAGAGATAGGGGGATTGGTGTTTGAGGAGACAACATCAGGGGTTGTAACAGATGGATTACTGACGATAGGAGTGCCGTTAGAGGTATCGATTGGATTGGTTACCTTGGTGGTGATACCGTCAAGGTTTTCGTACCCTCTTTCACGTTGGTTTGAAGACATTAGCCTGGTGTCATTATTTACTCTATCTGCTTTAACAGACGGCATAATTTGTCCTTAAGCACGGAATTGTCATGTTCCAGGCTTTTGAATCTCTTAACTAGATTAGACTTTTCTTCCACTAAAGATCCAACGCGACCTTGGAGACGCTTTATTTCTGACTCTGCTTTTCTTAATCTTTCTTCCATTTCAACAAAGAAGCTAATTGATCCTTTCGTATTACTGTTAGACCGTGTTTAAGTTTACTGTCAACAGTTTCCGATATCTCGCCTTTCAGATCATCAACAACATTTTTCAAAGACATAAGATCGCACTCAGAATTGGCCAAATGTTTATCAAGTTTCGCGGCAATGCTTTCAAGTGTATCGAGGCGTTTGTTACAAGCATTTACGGCATGAAGAACTTCTTGTAGGTTGTCGCTTTGTTTGTGCGCTGCTAAATTCTTGTTATGCTGGATGTTGCCACGTTTCTTTTGCGGGCTTAGTGCTTTCGAATTACTCACTTTGCACGACATGAGTTTCTTTTGTTTGGGGGATTTCGCTTTTCTTGATGTTTCCTCAGGCATTTCTTCAAGTCCTTGATTTCTTTCAGTTTCGTTTAACAGGTTGTCTTCTACTTCTGAGTCCTTTTCAACATCTAGAGACACGTTGTCGCGACAGATCCTGTGGTAACTCGTGTTTTGATCATGAAACGTGCTCTCGTATATTAAACTCACTGATTCTTGGTTGATGTCTGGTGACAAACATAGGTTTGATACCAGTGAAGATAATTTTTGGAATTCATTTTCTTTCCAAAGATTAACAAATTTCCCTTTGATGAAGATTTTCTTTTTATCTATCCAGGCTTCGATTGAAAAAAGAACCTTGTTCGGGCTGGGCTCATATCTCTTGACAGCTATGGCTAAATCAGCTGAAGTATTATCAATGTTGACTTTTCGTGTCCAATCTACAATGTACGATTCACGATTGCCGAGATCTACCCAATATCGTAGTTTTAGGGCTAAAAGCCATTTATCAAAACGATCTTGCTGTGAGATTTCCAGAGAGTATGTATTGTCGCATTGAGATATAATAACTTCTTCAGACGAGACTGATGACAAGTCTTCATGCTCACTCTCCGTTTTTCCTTCCAGAACCATTTCACCGCTAGATTTCAGCTATTGAAAATTATCACTTATTGTATCTCCTACTTTTAGTACGTTAAAACGCTAACTATAAGAAGCTTTAAAAGTGTAAAAGCAGGTTGATCATCGCGGAGCGCAAACATGTGCTCTTACTGCCATGACACCTGACACCTCGACAGCGGTTTTAAAGGGTTCAACTGTGTTTTTTCATATACGTAATTAAAACTAAATGGTTTGGGGTAGTCGTGGGTGACAAGATGGCTGAAATGAAAATTGAAAGCCGCGTTTCAGGTGATTTAGAATGCCTAAATTTTCTTAATACCTTTACAATAAGAGATTGCTTTCCCAAAGTTGATCATGTCGTTATAGTTTCCTGATGGATACATTTTTTTATAATCAAAAATACAGCAAATTACGAATTGAGAGATCAAACATTGCATTAAGTTTAAGATATTTTTGAATTATTTCAACTTTGCTTTTTTGCATGAATTATAGTGAGTAACGTAGTTTCCAAGAATATTCATTAAAGGTGAATATAAATGTCGGATTTTGAATTTTTAAAATTGAGCAGGACGTATCTTCATTTCAGTTTTTCTCATGGACCTCCAGTCGTTTTTCCAATGAAACCAGTTGACTCCTTGAGAAGATCTGCTACTTGCCGTCAGGTACAGACCATTGAGGTTGGAGTAATGACATTTCCTGTACCACCAGGCACCTTTCCAGGCAACAGCGCAGCCGCCGCTGTAATCTCTGTCTTTGGTGGAGAACTTCATTCCGTTTTGATTTTTTAACGAATCACCAGCAGTCCCTTAAAACAAACATTTAACAAGGGAATTCTAGCTGGCTAAATCTTTCGCAGACAGCACGTGCATATCAGCAGTTACAATGAATTGCCTTCAGTTATAAACGTTTTGCAAAACGCAACCCCCTCAACGTTTCAGCGCTTCATTAGATAAGTGCTCAAGCATTGTTTGCCAAGATTGTGGCACAGAATATAGCTGTTTAGTTGAATGAATCACAGTCTGACACTCGGTTGAATGATTTAGGATATTTAACCTTTAATTTCAGTTCCATATTTTTAGGCCCAAGTTAAAACTAGGCAAATAGACTAAGTAGCTTGGTCTATTACCATAGTTTAGAGTTCACTGGATAGCTGTAGTGTTTATTTACCTGAAAAACTGCCAACATTTAGTCTAAAACCATCCGACTCAGAAGTTACAGTGAATGTTCCATACTTGGCGTAGGCTGTTGAGGAACGAAAATCCATCAAGTCAACTCTAAGAACATTTTGACCCGATTTTGTCAACCGATGCAGTTTATCTAAACCCAGCCAAAACTCTCGATTCAAGTAACCAAAACCATTCTTATAATCTTGCCATCCACGATAAAAATTAACACTTCCGTCTTGTCTTTTTTGAAAAACTGTCCATCCACCACCATCAGTCGTCATGTCACATTTGACTTGAAATGGTCCTTGTTTATCTGGATTGATGGTATACACTCCATCTTTTCTTTCGCCAGCTTTGTACAAATTTGCGCAAGAAGTCACAACTACAAGAAGCGAGCCATCATGTCAGTTACGATATTAGATTTAAGGTGAAGTAAGCGTAACAACACTGGAAAGAGATAGATACGGCGTTTCTTTCCCTGCTGAAGCAGACTGGGGAGCAAAATTTTTGTCACATGCTTTGAGAAATTGTGTAAAGTTGCTATACAGAAAGTTCTGTCTATTTGTTTTGATGTGTAGGGTCCCTACAGCTGAAAAAAATTGCCTCTGAAAGGAAATGCCATGGGTGTGACGAATCACAAGACAACGTGGGTTATATTCTGAGGGTACTTTCTTCGTAAGAGAAAATAAAACAGACGGTTCTGTTTTAGCTGCAAAAGGCGTCTTTTAATTTGCATCAATAACAATACTTTTCGAGGGAGGTGGAAAACTACTTTTTTACCGCACCTTACAATATTAGGGTGCCATCGCCTTTTTCCAGGTTTGAATACCACTACTGCATCTTCGAATTGTATAACATTTGTTTCTACGATTGCTCTTCTTTTAAAAACTTTGTATATGCATCTTTCAAACGGAAGCGAAGCTTTTAATGACTGCAGTAAAGGTGCAGTTTCGCACCAGCTATTTACGCTCATACATGAAACCGAGAAAAACGTATGGAGCTGTTTAAATCAGTTTTGTTTGAGGGTTATGTGGTTGAATGCATCGTTTTGTAGCATTTGGTCTGTTGCAGCCTGGGGGCTGGTTGTTCGAAGCCCGTTTTGCTTAAACGGTGGATAAGTCAGAAATTAAAAACACTCCGACACATCTTCTAAAACTTTTAAATCAAATCTTATGTTGTAAAACAATGTGTAAATACATAATTATTCTACTCAGTTTAAAAACCTTCAATTTCGTTGTTCAATGAATTCATGAATATCATTTTTATTTTGAACTTATCTACCGTTTAAGCTACATGCGCTTCGAAAAATCGACAGTCTACCATTTTCTGTTGGTGCAAAGTTAAAAAAGAAAGACGAATTGTATATATAGGTGATCGATAAGTTGCGAGAAAGGATGAAAATAACAAGCGAGAAACTTACTGCAAACAGGTGCTGAAAAGATAAGCGACAAGAGAAACGGTCGTTTTCTCAAATATCTAACGCGCGGTTAGTCCCCAATGGCGAAGGTAACAATGCATATAGATTAGATATGTCTTAGTTACGTTAAGGCCGGGTTTAACAAAAATCTACTTACTTTCCTGGTATCGCGATAAAATTGCTGGAAATCACGACAAGTATAATTGGACAAAGTAACCTAACAAAAACAATACTGTTTCTGCCTGCGCGATGTGTTTACAAAAACGTCCTAGTAAAGTAGTTGCAGTATCTTTGGCGAGGGGTTAGTGAAGTACGTATCTCTATTTCAGTACTAATTACGGTACCTGTGCAAGTGTGACCATTTCCAGTATAACCACTGTGACATTGACAGGTGTATGAGCCAACCGTGTTTGCACAAACAGCATTCGGGTCGCACGTATCGGTATTCTGAGCGCATTCATTGTTGTCTATAAAATGTCATTGATATTCTGTTTCTCAGTTGAGAATCTGTTTCTTGTTATTCAATTACTTCAATTTCGATTCAATCTTTATACACTGCACGTGGGAAAAATACGAATTAATAATCTGAAAATCTTTAACGATTTTGTGTTTACCATATATTATGAAAAATCAGAAACCATACTGCAGGGCAACTCATCGATATTCAATAAAAATGAAACTATATTATCCTCCATCTCAGTGTATGAGTGTTCTGTGTGCGGTATGTGAAGATTCGCAGGTTCAGTACTAAACGTTTTGCAATTCTCTTAGAGATAGGTTCCCAATAAAAGAAATGATAGTGATGGTTCCTCCCAGTTTATGTACTGGCTAAACACCCGCCTCGTTCTTCAGCATTTATGATAATACTTTTATAAGAGGCTGATACTAGTCTTTGCTCTTCAAAGTATTCGGGTGACCTTCACATCCGAGTTGCACATTTATTCAGTTGCATATTTATTTATGCAGCCTTGAGCCTGCCGAGCGAATGTTATTCGTCGCCGTTTGCTCATACGTTAGCTTCTCGTGTGCAAGCGAATTTCAGCGAGTTTTCGGCCACACGTAACTTTCCTCGAATATCAATCATTTTTGGATCTCTAGTTTGTAGACATGCACGCACAGTTAATGGAGTAGTTGTTTTGGTGCCTTGTGAAGTGAGGGCAAAATTTATACAATCGCTAACACTCACTCTAGGTATTTTCGGTCGTATACTTTCAGGTCTGTGATTCCACGTGTTACAGTCGATCACGGATGGAAGAAGTACCGTTAAATGCTCTGGACCCCAGAGTTATTATTATCTGCGGCGAAACATCAAACTCAAGAGATAAACATCGTCTCGCCTAGCACGATCGTTTCGCTCGGGTACCGTCTCCCTCCCTACCGATCGGCAACGGGCAAAGAATAGAGTAAACGATAGCAGTAAGTAGAGAAACGCGTGGAGAGTTAGATATTGGTTGTTGGAAAAGTAAATCGCCTAGGAGTCCGTTAGAACGTTAATTGTTTTTAGCATTGCACTTCTCTGCACTTTCTATGTAAGTATTCAATTACAGCAATCATTCATCGTAGTCTAAAAATATCATTGCCATTCAACTTTTGTTGCATGCCTGCAACTTTCATATAACCTTAAAATTTGTGACGTAGTGAGCGAGCGAACGGTAAGTGAGTAAGTGGGCGGTGGTAAATCACGTGACCAATTTGTTTATGCGACAAATACCGAGTCTTTCCGACGAAGGTATACGAGAATAATCGAGAATAATTAGTATAAATTTAAAGTCATAACAAACGAAGTTGATAATTGCTTACGTTTTGGTAGGATAATATGACTTTACACTAGCCTAATAGCCTGTCTTCATTTTGTTAAACAAGAGTCGCGAACTAACTTCTCTACTTTCGAAATTACTTGATGTACAAAACAACAAAATCACCAAAATTCTTAAAAATTGCATTAGTGCTTCACTCGCATCACATAATAAAAGTCAGTTATTCATACTAAATACTCTGCTAGTTTTCTTTACATGAGGTGTCATTACTGCAAAATATTTTGGTGATTATAACACTACACTGTAAAGCAAGAGTTAAAATAGAATGAATATATTTAGTGGCAGCTCCAGGTCATAAAATTTGGGGGAGCATTTGAGGGGCAAATTAGTCTCAAAGGGGGCAAAATTATTGAACTCAAAGTCCGTATTTGAAGGGCTTTCAGCAGGGGCACTAAATCCATGTGCAGTTTATTCAATTTCATTCAAGTACTTCATTTGCACTTGATTCAAGTAGAAACCTGACAAAGGCAATGAATGCAGGCTGCTAATTTAAGTTTGAACCCTCCTAGTTTATATTACGAAGCAACAATTTAGATGCCACGCCCAAATTTTTAGCTGGCTGCTCATTATTATCTTTCTTCGTAACGATATCTGTTTATATTTACAGTAATCATTTCCACAGACTTTTCGGTTGAGGGAGCAAAATAGTGGAGCAGAAAATAGTGTCGGCGGGGGGGGGGGCATTTGCCCCCCTTCCCCCCTTTTAGCGCCGCCACTGAATATATTAATGTAAAGACCTTGAAATATGCTCCCTCCTCACAACCAAGGTCCATCCAAAGATATTGCATGTATATATTTACATTGCAGCCATGATTTGACTTTCATACTTTTGAGACTACTCTAGCCATAAAGTGGGTATGATAGTATTGATGAGTGCTTATAGTACATAGTGCAATTTGTGCAGTGAGTGTAGTTTAGTAGTGTTGAGGCAGTACTATCGGTGTGTGTATGACTAGGGTGGAGTGAAAAGCAAGAAGGTTTGTAAGTCGTGGCAGCTTTAGCTTGAGCAAATGTTGTGGTGCATGGGGTTAGTGTGATTGGTCCTCTGGTGTGATTCGTGCATGTGGTCGGATGGGAGTGTGGTTGATGTGTTATACTCATTTATATCTTGGTCTGAACGAGTTTGTTTGTTATGGAACATGTACGCATTGCATAACTATTTTGTTACTTTTGCTACTTAGGATAACTCTTGTTACATTTTTCCACCCATAAAATACTTTTGTTAGTAATGACACAGATCAACATCATGCTCCAGCACATATCAGGATAAGTCAGTACTTTGAATGCCGTGCTATGACGTTGCTTTTGGTCACTCAAAAGTTGTTTGCGCTAAATGGTTTGCATTTCAAGCATATAGGCAGTATATTAGTACATCAGCAATCCAGATGACATGCAACGTGTATGCAGTGCATGCCTATTTTTAGTAAATTCAGTTACCTAAATATTCTATCTGTAATGTTTGTCGTGCTATACACGATGCAAAAATAAAACTCCACGATTTAAAATTTTTCACTGTTTTTGGTTTTCACACTTTTATATATTATTGTATGAAATATCAAAAAATATATCGCAGAGCAAATATTAGTCAATATTCTGTAAAACGAAAACTATACTGTCCTTCGTTTCAGTGAATGAGAGTGTTGAGTGAAGAATCACAAATAAACCTTTTGCAAATTTTTGAGGGATAGTTTTCAAAGAAAGAATTGATACCGACGGCTCCTCCCAGATTATGTACTAGCTAGAAAACGGCCTCTTTTCGTTATCTATGATAACAGTTTTTTGAGTGGCTAATGCTACTTGCCTCTATTCAAAATATTAGGGATCGAGCCTCTTGCTTCCCCGAAGCTGTATTCTTGTACATTTTTTACCATTAAAATTTTGCACTTTGCAAATTAGATATTCAATTGCAGAAATTACCGTACCTGTGCAGGTGTGACCACCTCCTGCATAACCACTGCGACATCGACAAGTGTACGAGCCGGCGGTGTTTACACAATCAGCATTCGGATCGCACGAATTGGTAATCTGAGTGCATTCGTCGTAGTCTAAAAATGTCATCGCCATGCAAATTTCATGATGCAATATTAGTAAATCTGTTTTTAATTTATCAATTACCTAAATTTCCCTTTTCTAACTTTCAAACAAGGTAGAAAAATTGATCATCAAGATCAGAATTCTTTTAATGTTTTTGTTTTTATACTTTTTTTATATTATTGCATGAATTGATAAAAAACTATGCTGCAAGGCAAGTATTCATCACTACTCAATAAGAACTGAAATACTTTGGTAAATGACTAATGTTATAGTAGCCCCTTTTCAAAATATCAGGGTTAGACCGCTCTTCGCCTCCCTCCACCTCTTGCACCCTCTGCTGTACTCTTTCTGCATTGCCTAGTTGTTCGTTTTTTTTTAACATTACAATTTTTTTGCACTTTGTCTATTGAGTATTCAGTTACAGTAACTACGGTACCTGTACAGGTGTGACCGTCGCCGGTATAACCACTGCGACAATAACACGTGTACGAGCCATTGGTGTTTACACAATCAGCATTCGGGTCGCAGGAATGAGTATTCTGAGCGCATTCATCGTAGTCTAAAAATGTCATTGCCATGCATATTGGATGATGCATTATTTAGTAAATTTGTTTTTAATTTATCAATTACCCAAATTTCCTATTTCTAACGTTCAAACACGGTAGAAAAATTGACCATCTAGGTCTGAAGTTTTTTAATGTTTTTGCTTTCATACTTTCTTATATCATTGTATGAACTGATAAAACAAGTACTAGCGTACTAATGGGACCAGGAACTGGGCCAATTGGACAAGCTTGCTTGTCGTCCAAATCATTGAAATTCACGGCTTTGTCTAGAAATTCTCATTAACGGCTTATGACGTATGAAATGTATAATACCTTTTGTTTTTCGTATATGCGTTGCAACAAATTATAACACACGGCTTGCATTTGTCTGTGAATAATAATGATGCATAATAATTATTGTACCATCACACCGAAAACTGGTTGTAGTTTTTTCCTAAATCGAATATCAAAAATCGAATTCCGTCAATCGATGAGTAATATCATTTTACATCATTGTGTCAAATTTCACGACGATTGAACTAGAAATAAGAAAACCTTACGTTTTTTTCGAAGAGCGTCGCCCCCTAACAACAAGAACAAGAGGAAGATAGCAGCGACTAGGGACCAGTTCCTGGTCCAAAAATACGTGGCAGGGCAACTATTTATTACTACTCGATAAGAACTAAAACTATATTATCCTAAGCCTTGACAGTGTGGTGTGGAATATCACAAGCTAAGTATCAAACGTTTTACAATTCTATGGATATAGTTGCCCAACAAAGATATTATACCAACGCCTCTTCCATGCTACATAGCTTTTGTACTAGGTGGAAAACAGCATCTTTACTTGGCATCTATGATAATACCATTTTGAGTGGCTAATGCTAGTCGCCCCGTTTCAAAATGTTAGGGTAAGGGCACTCTTCGGCTCCCTCCACTTCCTGCACCCCTGGGGCGGGCTGTTCAAAAGTTGGATAGCGCCATCCATGGGATAGTGAATTTTTCAACGCACATAAAATTGGACAAGAACCGTCTAAACATTCATTTTGTTCAAAGATATAAATATTAGAGACTTTAATTAATCGATATCAGTCGTAATTTTGTGTTATAATGATCAATGGAAAGTTTTACCAAGGTTACAAAAACTTGCTATTCTCCTTTCGAACAACCAGCCCCTGCTGTACTATTTCTGAATTGCATAGTTGTTTGTTGTTTTTAAATTACACTTTCTTTACACATTGTATATTGAGTATATTCAGTTACAGTAACCACGATAAGCCTACCTGTACATGTGTGACCGTCTCCGGTATAACCACTGCTACATTGGCACGAGTAAGAACCGACAGTATTCACGCAATCGGTATTCAGGTTGCACGAGTAACTATTCTGAGCGCATTCATCGTAGTCTGAAAATGTCATTTGCATTCTGTTTTTAGAGAATCTATATTTTTATTATTTAATCACTTTTATTTTTGATACTGTACGGTAGAAAAATGTAACTTTGGTCAAAAATTGTCGATAATTTTGTTCTTACACTTTTTATTGATTAACAGCTAAAACTTCAAACCTATACCACAACGCAATTACTTATCCGTACTCAATAAGAACGGAAACATTATCGTCTGTTTCAGTGCATGAGAGTGCGGTGTGTAGAATCCCGGTCTATATTAAACGTTTTTTAGGTCACTAAACGATACTTTCCTGTGAAAGAAAATGATACCAATATAGTTCCTGTTCTAAATGACACATAGTATCTTTAAGCGCGTGGGATACTAGTAAACACCGATGCGAAAGCATTTGTGATACACCACGTTTCCTTAAATGTTTCCTAGTTTCCCCAGTCGCCACCCGTGAAAACGTTGTTGCGAAAACAAAATTTGTTTCCTTATGGTTTGTCTACGTTGGGAAACTTGGCGAAACATTGGGAGGAAACAAAGTTTCCGCAACAATGTTTTCTAGTTTTCCCAGGCCCCAGGGCTTCATTTTGCTTCTACGATAACACTTTAATGAGTGCGTAAAGCTACTCGCTCTTCATCAAAATATTAGGGCCACCTTCGCCTCCCTTCACTTTCTACGCCGATGTGTTGTTCTTTCAGAATTGCGTACTTGTCCATATCGCTGTTAACATTACGCATGATTTTACCCTTTATATATTAAGTAATGAATACGGTAGCTCTACCTGTACAAGTGTGACCATTTCCAGTATAACCACTGTGGCATTGACACGTGTACGAACCGACAGTGTTTACACAATCAGCATTCGAATCGCACGTATAGGTATTCTGAGCGCATTCGTCATAATCTACAAAAATCATCGCTTTTTTAGTGACTCTGTTTGTTTTCCCAGTGAAATTTTTATCTTTGTGGGTACAAGACAATAAAGTCCCTTTAATTCATTTGATGCATTTGATGCATTTATAACCAAATTACCTTTCTTGCATGTAAATTCCAAACAGTTGTCACAAGATACAGATTCCCAATAATATTTCCCATTTCTCCCAGAGCTCTTAACGCAATCCTCAGCCTCACCGTATGGCGCTGACATTCCTGGACGCCAGTGCGTGTACGACACAGACTTACCATCTGTCCATACAAAGACTCCTTCATTCGCGTGATCATTGAGTCCAATCCAAGATGGCCGACCGTTGTGCAGATGTTGTATGAATACGTCTTCTTCTGGGCTTTCAATTCCAACAAGGTTCGCTCCATAATCCAAACACATAGATGAAGCATTCGTCCAAGTTTGGCATGTTGACACTTTCTCGTAACAAAATCCACGATAATATAACCAGCCAGACTCACATATTTCTTCACAAACATTTGACAAAAAATCACAATGACGAATTGGATATTAGACACTCATTTTGATTACTGGCGTATAAAAAATATTGTAGCTAATTATCGCTGCGACAATGATATAAAATTCATCATAATAACGTTATTTTAGAGTAATTTGGTCTTGCAAGTTAACTCACGAAAAGTCCCAACAGCATAAACGCAAGTCAAGCACTATGGAAGATATTACCCGGTGGAAACTTTACCGTTTTTAATTGGCAGGAAATATTCACAAAATAGTCAGAATAATATGTAACTTGGTAGTGTAACTTATTAATGCAATGTAGCTCACATGTCTGTCTGTTGGGGAAAACTAAGTTCATCGACGTTTTCAGGCAAAAGCTAATTTGGTCAGGGAGCATGCTTTATAATGCAAGTGCAACTCACCTGTTAGAACGACATGAGAAAGTGTCACTGCATCATATCCATTAGTTGTGTGTAGCTCTTTGAAACAAACTTTAAACGATGAAGTACTAACCGTCTAAATTAATAAAAATTAGCTTTAGGTGAGAAGGTGGATATGTTTATTCATAGAAGACTAAATTCTGATCATGTGCTGGCTGTGTATATTACCGCGGTATTTTCCGAATAGTACGGCAACACTAAAACTATATTCCACGCCTCACCCGGGCCGCTCATTCCGAATGTGGAAAGACTGCTACGACTACATTTTAGTACTATTATAGTTCAACCGTAATGTTTCTCAAGGCACCGTAATGTTTCTCAAATTTGTGGCTGAAACTCTTTTCCTTTTTCTCCAAGCTCCAAAGTCACAAATAAACATACGGTTTATTTGCTATACCTTTATTTCAAATTCTTCTCATATAAGCTCCATACAGAGACTGTGGACTTGATTGACTTTTTTTCTCAAAAAGTGAAGCCAGATTGGCCTATGCCAGCAAATACGATATACATACACATCCAATTTCCAACCCGACAACATTCTAATATTCATAATAATCAATTTTGTTTTTCTTGATTAATTTTTTTAGTTTACTGTTGTACTTGTATTATAAGTCAATAGAAAATAACAGTTACTCCGAAGAAAGAAAATCTAACTTCCATGTTTCGACTATATTTGATCAGGCAAAGTCAAAACGGTAAAGGAAAAGTTTTTTATTCTGCATAAATTTACTCAGCGGTTCTAGCAATTATAGCTTAATGGCCTATTTGAAACTTTGCAAAACACGCATTATGGCTCTGTGAAGGGCCTTGCATTTTTTTAATTAGATGGGTGTGATATTTGTATTTTCTTGTTTATACTTTATATTTTATTGTCAGTAGTTTAACGACCTATTAAAAATCGGTTTGTAGACTCTAAAAGGTCACCTTTTTGGACAGATTTGAATACTAACAACATTGGAACTGTACCTCAATCCACGCAGAAATTCCGTTGTATTTTGGATCAATATTCCCCCCTGATGTTGTGTGTTTTGGTGAAACTAAAACTGTTGGTGGGCTTGAATAGTTTGCTGCCAGCACAACGTCCTATGAAGACGATTGATATTTGTGACTTGACTTTAAAAGATTTCCAACATTGCATGGTTGTCTTTCATTTTAACAGTTATACGGGACTCTCAAAGACTACTCACCTCTGCTAATGTATTTTGATTGTTGTGCTTTATAATTGTGGGTGCAGGAACAATGTACTTTTAAAACATGCTGGGACAGAAGTCAAAAAATACTTTACCTTGCATTGTGCGTAGTTAGTACTAGCCAGCGGATCTTGGGAAGTGTGGGCAAAGTTAGTGGAACCATATTCTGTAAACAAGGGTCGTTCGAGAGTTTCAAATGCAAGCCAGTTCTACAAAAGAGTCATAAATGTAATAAAATGCTGAAGAGGATATTGCTATAGTTATCAGCTGTAACAACCTCATTAAACCATAGTAAACTGGATAGACTTTCCTTGTGATATAACCAAGGCAGTTTTTAACTATATAAGTACTGGGGCATTTACCCCAGAAGGCCCTTTGCTTGCCCCAGTAGTGAACCTTTATTTTGTGGCGTAATTGGCCCTTTGGAGACTTCACTTGGCCGCAGTGAAAAATCTCGTGCGAAATTGGCCAGCTTCTTTTCGATATAAGTTTTCGGTATATTTGTCTTGAAGTTCGTTCATAGATTCATTAAAATATTACCCAAGCAAAACAAAGGGAAGGCCTTGCAAACGAGCCAGATGACCTAGTTGAATGTAGTCTGCTCAGTGGAACAGGCATATCCACGCAATTTTGCGGTGTCATGCAGCTGTTGTGACGTCGCAATAATTCTTTGTACATAATTCCCAGGATGGTCAGAATTCAAGATGATGAGTACTACAAATTTCGTTATGCAAACTCTAACAACCTAACTTAGGCTTGTTGATGATACAGGGCGAAAGTTTAACAAAATAGATCTGCCTTGCCCAAAGGCCTTGGTACGCTTTGTCCCCAGTAGTCAAAGTTCCCTAAAAAATGCTCCTGGTGATAAGTATAACCACGTAAGCGATATGAAAAAAATTAACGTAATTTTCACGACAACTGTTATCACTACAGCTTAGCTAATAATAGAACTGTGTGAATCCAGTTCAGGAAATTTTTGTTAAACTGTTTTATACAGCCCTTGCTATCTGTGGTGTTTGTTTGAACAGAAAAGGTGTTTAATCAATTCTGTCTCGAACACTGTATTATCTTAATTATATTACAAAGTATATTTCACAACTAAGTACACCTTCTTGTGATTAGGACATAGATATACTTGTTTTCACAAATGTGATAAAGGGAAGAAGCGAGATTAAAATGTAGCAACATACCATCAATATGGATCTTTGTTCGATCTTCCAATGTTAGCAATACTTACATACAACTTATCTATGATGAGCACACCCCTGACAAGGTCAAGCAACAATGCTTAGGCCCGGTTACACTGTCAAAGTTTTTGTAATCAAAGTGAAAATTTTGGACAGATAAATCCTAAGTTTTCAAGGATTTGCAAAAATTTTTGAAGATAACTAATACAGTGCACAACACTGAACTACTTCACTCTGGTATTTCTTACAAATTTTCCAGATCGTAGAATTTCCCTGTCAAAAATTCCTACTTTGATTACAGAAACTTTGTTAGTGTAAACCGGCCTTTACTCTGTGGCTCTGTTTCAAGGCACAAATCTTCGGAAAACGTGCATTAATGCATTATGTCGATACTAAAATACTTTTTGGAGATTCAAAAGACCAAGATGTGCCTTTCTTTCTTGCGACAATACCCATCTTTAAGTTACTAAATGTGCCCATCTCTAAGTGACTAATTGATGTGCGTTATACTTATTGTTAACGGCAAAATACGAAACAGGAGTACACGATTTCAATAGAGATTTGTAAATAGCAAAATGTTACATTGCATTTGTAATTTGTAGAATTACGCTAGGAGTTACTATCGCAGGAAAAATGCTGCCGATCTGTCCAACGTGTTTTTTCAACGACATGGAGTATCGATGCAATCGCTAACTTCTAATAATAAAACCTTATTCCTGTTCAATAGTGTGTAGAGAGCTTGCTCAGGTATTTGAAGCTTTAAAATACGAAACAGTAAGATAAGACAGTGAGTTAGGTAGTTAGGGAATATCAGTATTCGTTTGAGGGTACACCATGTGTGGTTATTGCAAAGCTTTCGGTCTGTATAAAGTTTGAAAAACTTTATACGTCATTTTCAGATCACAATTGTTGTGATCTGTTTGCTCGGGAATGTTGGTAATAAAGAAATTTGTGTAATTTGAAACTAATCTTTACTGTTGCACACTTTGATAGTGGATTTCATAGCAATTAACTCAAGACTGAAATGAAAGATACATATTGTACATTATCCTTTGCGTCTGCGAATTTCGTGCGTCATGAAAGCATGTGCGTTTCAAGGTGATTGAGAGCGTGTACTTTTGACGGCTATTGACCGCGTATGCTTTATTTTATATGCAGATAAGTTAACGCGCGCACGTTTGGAGGAAAATTTTAATTACGATGTAACACATAACGCATGTAACAACATTAACCACATTAACAACAGTTCGCAAGTTATTTGCTAACAAAACTTCCACATCGGGTATATACAGATAATAAACTCACTATTTAGAGCATTTACTTATATTTTGTCTCCTTGCATTAAGACATAATTAAGCGTGCTTGTCGAGCATGCGGACAATGGAAAATTTTGCACGGTGGCCCAGAAGGGACAGCACCATCATACTAAAAATGTTGCATAAAAGCTTGATACTGCAATTTGCAAACAATATACTAACACCGTTAATAAAAGCTTTGCACACTGCAAATGAAACCTTGGCACACCGCCAATAAAACTTTGCACACCGCAAATAAAAACTTTGCACACTGCAAGTAAAATTTAGCATACTGCAAACAAAAACCTGAAATTGTGCGCACACATGATGCTTTAAAACCACTATGACGTCTGAATGATCCAGAATGATCTGATAAGTGAAGCGACAATGCAACTGAAGAACTGGTAAAAGTCATGGTACAACTATGCGTTCTGATTTACCACGAGGTCAGAATAAGATTTGATTGATTACTAGTTCAACAGAAGTTTAAGATACAGACACATAACTTTGATGTTAGAAAAGTATCATAATGTTGTGATGACTGAAAGAACTTTCAAACGCAAACTGAACGACTATGGTCTTTATTTTTTTGTTTATTCATCTAACAGATGCCAATTTTGCAGCTAGAAACTGAATTTCACTGGTTTACATGTACCTCCGTGAAAAATGTCTACGAACATTCATTATTTACAAGCTAGTAATTTAGAGGGCTCTAAGTAAAGATATAACTACATCATTATTGTTTAAAACTCGAGATGAAGGCCTTACTACTGGCCATGATAAAACTATTAGCAAGCCTATTTGTCCTATGTTTCGGGATTGAGAGACAGTTATTGTAGCGTAGATCTAGAGAGTATCTTGTTTCATGTCTTAGGGGAACAAGAGACTGAATGAAGTTTATGGGATGTTTCGTCGCACATTTGAGCGAAGAGTTTCTCGCAGATGGTCTTTCTCCGCAGGGACAGTGGTGCCACCCCAACAAGTACCAGTGCATCTTCATAATTGAGATCAGGAAAGATAATACGGAGGGCTCTGCGTTGAATACTTTCAATCTCGTCGCTTAAGTATTGCGCCAAGCTATGATGCCATACGTCGCCCAAAAATTCTAGGATTGGTCGGACGCAAGTAGTGCAAACTCGGACTAACTTGTCTGTTGGTATAGAGGATCTCTTCAGTCATCGTAAAGCATACAGCCGTTTGGAAGCTATCCTCTAGATATAATCCACATGCTCGATGCATTTAAGATATTTAGAGATCACGACACCAAGTAATTTTGCATGCAAGACCACAGCTGCATCATGATCGTCAATGGTGATCGGCGGAAGAGCCCGGACTCAGAAGGAGAGAACCCAACACGAATTTCTTTTGTTTTAGTAGGGTTCAGTTTCGTGTTCTTTTCAGGGGCCCATCTGGCAGATTCCGCGATTTGACCCTATTCGCCTTGTGCCGTTCTTTCTCTAGCATGTTGAAAAAGTGGCGGAATCTTCACCAGAAACTAAGTCGTCGACATAAAAACTTTCTAACATTTTCTTAACAAATGCTGGATCGTCTTTTTCATACGTGGACAAATGGTGCCTTATGGTTCCATTAAGCAAAAATGGAGAAGGATTCAATCCGAAAACAACCCTACAAAAGCGATAAACACTTATTTCTGACTTGCTGTTATTGGATCATCTGGCCACATGCAGAAATCTTAAACAATCACGATCAATTTTATCCACTCCGACGTTTAAAAACGCTTTCTCAATGTCTGCTACTAAAGCCACTTTAGTTACCGGGAATCGCAGTAATATATCTATCAAAAGTGGATTAAGTGAGGGACCCACATGCAAGCAGTCGTTGAAAGATATGTTACGTTTTACATCTTTCGCTGATGCATCATAAACTATTCTAAACGCATGGCCGCCATGCTTGTCCAATCTAACTCGTCCCCTTCTCTGGGGTGGTTTACACAAGTAAGTATCGTCACAACAATACTCTACTAGAACATCTGGCTGCCTTTTTAACCTCCTGACGTGGTTTCTCATTCTAAACAAGCTGAGTTCGTAGTTAGTTGGTAATGTTGCATTACTTAATTTCCATGGTAACTTAACAGAGTACCTATTACCGTCAAAGTATATGTTGTCTCCAAATGTCTCGTAAACCTTGTTTGTTTCTTTTCTACTCAGACTATCCAAATTCCACAATCTATGTATCGGGTGTTCTAACTTAACGTGTCTAACACCTTGTTCAACACGACCTATAGTTTCACCTGACACAAAATTCACCAACGTCTCGTCATCATCGTCAACCTATTTTCCTTTTAATGGTGCAGACAATACAAATCCTATTTCAGTCTCTACGGCTATTTTACACAATCCTAGCTGTACAGTTGATAAACTAATACCTAACACTATCGATTACATTACATATGGCTTAAGACACCAAAGAACCCTTGATGTTTCTGTCACAAAGACACAACGTTTTTTAATCTCTTTTCTTATCTTTAGTAGTAATAGATATAATAGATATAACGTTTAGATGAAAAATTATTTTTAACTTGTTTTTTTCCCTGTAAGTTCTCAAATTTATAAATTGTAACTTAATTACTATTTTTTAATTTGTTAATTCGTATTTTAGTATTATTGCTGTAATAATTCAGGCAATTCAGCTTATGGCTGCAATGTGATTTTCTTTAAATCTATTTATCTATCTATCTATCAATCTATCTACTGAATCATCGGGCTCCCCGCGTTACAACACAAACGCTCTGAAAGTTCCATAAATTATCTGAACCTATAAGCAAATCTATCTCCAATTCTTCTGTGGTCTTAATAACGCCTGAAAACCAAAGACCCTTAAGATGGGAAAAATTCTGCTCATTCCTTACTCGTGAAACTACTGGCGCGACGTAAGCTTCGAGAGTGAGCTCTTTGCCGCTGCGAAGAGGATTTAAGTCAATGCGAACAACTTTCCTTACTTCTGTCTCCTTAGCTTTCTGGATAAACGTGCTTAATCCTAACAATTCTTGGCGCTCTCCTCTCAAGCCGGTGAGATTCTCAGTTTTCGCAGTAACGAAAGATTTATGGCTGCCTGAATCGAAAAGCACTCTGACACGCTGCTGCCTTTCGCCCTTAACTATTGGTTGCGCCGCTTACAATGCAATTCTACAGTTAATGCCCACAAACCCTGTTACCAAGGTACTATTTGTATTTTCTACTTTCGAAAGGGCCTCATACAGGTTTTCCCCCTCTGTGGTTTTCTTGGCTTGTACTTCAGTCTCTTTAGAGTTTTTCTCTTCACATAACGCTGTGTGATGTTTACCTTTGCAGCTATAGCAAACTATCTTAAGGCCAGTTCACACGGGTGATTTTTGCTGCTATTTTTCTCCTTTTAGTGTATGTGATCGAGTAGGTTGACTGGCGAGTGCATTAGCAAAATTGTTGGATCAAGTATGTTCGCCAGTTATCCACTCTATCACATCGTTCAACACGAGAAAAATCGCATCGAAAATCGCCCGTGTTAACTGGCCTTTAGTCATGCAATTCCTAGCTGAGTGACCCTTATCTACACAATTAAAATATCTAAAATATTTTCGTATAATATTCTTATGTTACGTGGTGTCCTTCACCTTCTGGCAGACTTCATGATGATGATTTCCTCTGCAGAATGTACAAAATCCTTTTTCTCAGCCAGCAAACAAGGCAGAACCAGAGTTCACGTTTTCTCTTCTGTCTCTCTTTCCATATCCAGCCTGACGATCGTCATTGGGAGCAGTTACTGCAGATTCTTCTCGAAGTTCCAGTTCTATAAAGAAATGTTTTAACAAGTCTTACATAGTCCACTTTTTAAAATTCTGTCCTCTGGTCATCATCAAACGGAAATTTTCCGGCAACTTTTTCCAATAAAGCAGGTACAACAACGCCCGAATACGTATTTTCATCCACTTCTACTGTGAAATTAGTCTTCTGTAATGACACTCAATCTTATCATACAACGCCCTCAACTTCCCTGTCTCTTGTTCTTTGAACGCTCCTTGAACTTTCAACAGCTCTTTAATATGAGTTCTCTGTATCGTGGCAGGTTTCCCAAATCTTCGTTTTAGAAGCTCCACAGGAAACTATAGTTAGCAGCGGTCAAAGCAAATCCAACTAACCGCTGATTTTGCCGGTTCTTGGACAAGCCCTTTCAAATAGCTGAATTTATCCAAATCTGATAGCCCTGCGTTGTTATGTACCGAACTTTCAAACCCGTGCCAGAACTCGTGCCATTCGAAAACGCTTCACTTAAGTTTCTTATGCTCGAGTTCGAGAGCTTGACACGTACACTTCCGCTTGTTGGACTGCCAGGCTGTACTGAAGTTGCGGTGTGAACAACCGGCATCACCTGTTCAAACTGTAGCGGTGAACCTTGAACACAGGTACCATTACCCTCACCAGAGACGCTTGTAATTGCTGCATCAACGCCGTCGCTCGTACTCGCCGCATCATTTACAGTTTCTTCTGTAGCCTCTGGGCTTTTTGTCGAAGTTTGTTCAGCTCCACGTTTGCACGGTGCACAACCTTTCGAGCCCTTAATTCGTATTTGCTCGCCTTTGACAATTCTTGCCCAAATTTAGCTTCTTCGATCTTTTGTGAATCTTCCATTAGTTTTAGTATAGCGTCGTCTAGAGCATTTACAACGTCGATTTTCTTTGCTAGAGCACTTGCGAGCCGCCCTAGCTCATAACGATGTTTCTCCGAACCATCTTCTAGTATCGTTTCAATTTGTCAGACCAGTCCTTTTAGGTGTACTCGATGCCCACCTCGTATCTTTCATTGGTTGGCCAGATCCGTCATTATCTACTGGTTGTACTCCTTCTAGTTCTATCCGGCTCTTCAAAGAACCATTATGCCGTGGAAACCTCGCAAGTTCAGGCCTGCTGTGCTCACTTAAGTAGTTCGGATTTTCCTTAGTTGAGTTTCAAATTGCTAGAAAACATCCAAGCATTAATGTCTTTGATACAAGATTCAATCTTTGAAATGGATACTGTCTCATTCATTGGTTTAAAGGCGATATACAACTGTGCCTTGTCCGCATAAAAATGATAGGGTAGACCATGGCGACGAACAATATCACCAAGTGGTGATGTATACAACAGATATAGAATTGGTCCAAGTACAGACCCCCTGGGGTACCCCACAATTTACTTCTCTAGTTGATGATGCAACGCCATCAGCACTAACTGTTTGCTTGCAGTCTTTCAGGTAAAACCCAAACCAACCTAATACCCTTCCCTTAATACCAAAACGTCGTGATGGCCTGGATAACAAAATTTTGTGGTCAATCACATCAAACGCAGCGGACAGATCAAGCAGCACCAGAATTACACATTCCTGGTTGTCGATTGCAGTGACAATGTCATTATGTACTTTTACCAAAGCCTTGGTGGTATAAAAACCTTTGTATACTGACTGGGATCTTTCTTCCAAATCATTCTCACGCAGATAATTTAAAAGTTGATGTGAAACAGATTTTTCTACTATCTTAGAAATAAATATCAGGTTGGAGTTTGGCCTAAAGTTTGAACAAACTTCATGATGAAGTAGGCTTTTCTTTAGTTGAGGTATAAGAACAGCATTCTTGAATTCTATGGGCATGGTGGCCGTTTCCAGCGAAGTGTAAACTATTCCGGTAATGACTGGGAGTAGTAAATCGGAAAACTTTTGTAATATTAAGACTGGAAAACGATCCAGGCTGCAGGTCGTAAGACACAATGAGTCCACGGAGTTCTTTTTTTCCGCTACAGACATCAATCAAAAATAATGGAACTCAGTGCTGCAGTTCCCTGCATAGGAAGCTCAATAAAGTCAGTAAATTGGTGAAAATGACAATAAAATGTTTAATTTGTTAAAAATTCAATAAAAAATTCTATGTGTTACCGTGAAAATGCTGTAGGCGAAATTCAGCCTTGCGCCATATTAACAATGACGTAACGCTATGTATATTATTAGAATTGTATTTGGAAAGGATGGCAACTCTTTTATCGATGTACATTAAAACAAGAACTTCTCACACATTGTTTTATGTAAAAACAACAAGAAATCCATAAAAAAATAAAAAAACAGACATTGATAGATTGATTCTCAAAAAAACTAATACTCATAAAAATGTTTTTAAAAACAAACAATAAAGCAGTGATATTGGGCTAAACGTTTCACTGTTTGCTGAAAAATCTCGTGAAACGATGCGGGATGGCTTCTGGTTTGAGGAACAAATATGATTAGTCGAGAAAATATATAAACTTGCTCAGGCTTGCCCGATTCCGGGGGAAAGTTAATTGATCAATGCAAATATGCACAATATTTCATATTTTATTTGTATTCTCGTGGCTTTTTTGACCTAATATTGATCATTCAACTCCCCCCCTTGATTCGGGCAAGCCTGAGCAAAGTTTTTTATTTTTCTTTCAATCAGACTCTTTCCTCAAACCAAAGAAGCCATCCCATCCCTCACTGTTTCACGAAATTTTTCAGCAAATAGTGAAAAATTTAGCCAAATTTCACCGCTTTATTGTCTGTCTTTAAAAATATTTTCATGAGAGTATTGCTTTTAGAGTATCAATGTTTGTTTTTTGATATTTCTTTCGTGGTTTCCTTATTGTTTTCACATGAAACAATGGGTGTGAAGTTATTATGTTAATGTATATCGATAAAAGAGTTGCCATCCTTTCCAAACACTATACCGTATTTACTCGTTTGAGCGCCGCGGCGCTCTTTAAATTTTCCGAGCTTCAGATGCGGTGCTCATTCGAGGGCGGCGCTCAAACGAGTAAATACGGTACTAATAATATACGTAGCGTTACGTCATTGTAATAACATGATTACCTCGGTTTCCTTTGTTACAGGAACGTTTACTGACGTATTTCCATGAATACTAAATGAGGGATATTTAGTTCTAAACATCCCTCATCTTCATATTCATGACGGAAGTTCAAAACCCAAAATTATAGACAGATCACTGAACCAATTCAATTACACAATTCAAAAACAAAAAGCTTTCTTCTATTGTTTAATCCCCCAGTGAGCATGTTAACAGAGAGTTTACGATTTAAAACGCGGTACGGCTCGACGACATGGGGTCTTTATTACTGAAAAGTTAGTCCAAAAGCAATGCTAGCGCAACAATTAGGGGAGTTTCCAATTCACGACACTAAAACACGACGACGCGGAAGCTAAATGTATAAATTTATAGTCTCAAGAAGTCTTTATAGAGAATTCGCAACCGCGTAGTGACCATGAGGACAAATGAACACGCCGCCAAATTCAGCCCTTTTATGCCTTCGTGAGGACGTAGAAGTTTCGCGACGTTAGAATGGTTAATCCACAAAGTCAACCTAATAACAAATATTGCATAGTTTACCCTCGATCTATTCGTTACCCAATTACTCAGAAAGACTTTTTAAAGACTTAAAAGTCTTTCTTGTTGCGCTTATAGCATTGCTTGAAACTAACTATTCAGTAAAATAGACCCTGCGTACGTCGAGCCGTGTACCGCGTCTTAAATCATAAACTCTCTATTACAAAACAAACGCATATCTTTTAGCAAATTAGTGATTATAAATATTCTAATCACCGAACCAGTTCAATAAACATATACCTCTGAAAAAGGCGTCCATGCAAAGCATTTTTTTTTCACTCGGCAATCATGTTATTACAAACTAAACGCATAACTTGAGAGAAATTAGTGATTAAATATTCCCTTAGCCTCGGGAGGTTCAGTAAAAGTCCCTCGCGCTACGCCCTCGGGACTCTTCCCAACCCTCCCTCAACTAACGGAACATTTAGGCCACGTTTACACTATACCGGATTCACTCGTCACGACATCTTCGTTTACTGTTAAGGAACAATAATCACCAGCAAACATTGACCAGGCTGACAGATTTTGTATATTTCTTTGTGTCATTGCCATTAAAAATCTTTACAGAGCATCGATAGTTGCAAAA
>JAOBYK010960869.1:4509-24660 GCA_025434845.1 Phenganax subtilis | reverse complement strand
AAGTTATTCTATAAAAGAAATAATCTGTTCCAGAGATAAGAAGTTATGGGATAAAGTAACATCAAACGGGAATAATGATCTGAAAGTTTTTTATTGTAGTGTTATTAGATCTGTTCTGGACTATTGCTGTCAGTTGTCTCATAGAAGCCTCCCTAATTACTTATCTGATGATCTTGAACGTATTCAAAAGCGCGCATTGCGGATTGTCTTTCCTTACTTAAGTTATAGTGACGCACTAGAAGAGGCGAACATTCCTACTCTTTTTGATAGGCGAGAAATACTATCACAAAATCTTTTTTATGACATTGTTGGCAATGAAAACCATAAACTTGCTGATTTACTTCCTCCTCCTAATAGTTGTCATGATTTTTTGAGAAAAAATAGGATATTTAACGCCCCAAAGTGTCGAACAGATCGTTTTGCGAACTCGTTTTTTATGAGCTTTGGCTCAGAAGCAAATTTTACAAATTAATGAATTGTAAATATAATTTTAATAAATTTATTCTGCTTTCCTATGTTATATTGTAGGTATAAAATAGTAGTTTGTTGTAAACTTAATTGTAATTGTTTGATAGTAACCTTTTTTTCGCATTATATGTAAATAATTACATAATTCAGCCTTCTGGCTGCCAGGTAATTTTTAATAAAATCTATCTAGCTATCTATCTAATGCACTGCAAGAGTTATTACCAAGTAAATTAGCAAGACCACTTAGACCTAGAGGACATAATTACGAATTACCATTGATAAGATTTTAAAGTTTCATGTAAAACTTGGACGGGTGTTCTGAGTATTATAAATAAAGACTACTATTATTATTAAGAAAGAGTTAGGATAAAACGCGGATGCGGACGGACGGACGGACGGACGAAAGGACGGATGAACTGTTTTCTCACGACGCATGTTGCTTAAGTGCCATCTGCGTTCCACCCCTTTCGGGTAAAACGTAGATATGGTCTAAAACGTTCTTCTCTCGTTTTTTTAAGTCGCAATCTTTACAAGACATACCATCAACTTATTATTACAGAATATGAATTATTCTTTTGGAACAACTCCAACTAAGCTCTCAGAACATGGCTAGCACAGTCATAGCTGCATGTGAAGTACAATAATATCTTCATATATCGCAACAAGTAGAGCCGCAAACAACTGTAGTACACAATGATGCTGTTCGGCAGCCACTAGAGTCAACACAACGAAGATCGTTTTAAGCTAACCCAGAACAAGTTGCGCAGCCAATACAAATTTTACCTCATGCTTCACGGCAGACACTAGGTCAGAATACAGCAAATCCGTTCCCTTCATACACTGTGCTGCAAATGCCATTGGATCCTACAAACCATTCAAACCTCAACCAGGAAGCGGAACTTTTGAGCTGCACTTTTTGCACTATTGCCCTCCAGCTGTACGCGTTTGCAGACCTACCAACCCTTGAGCAGAAATAGTGAGTTGCTATCTAAAACGTTGTGAGATTGACTGAAAAATCGTGAGACTTGGAAATTTTAAGGTTTGCTCATTAATATGACTATAGGGTTACCTTTAACAGCACTAGAAAATAATCAATAGATATTCAGTCTTAGGACAGTATGATATATCTTTTGTTGATATACCAGCTAACCAAAATGCAAGGCTTATAGATCAGTAAATCTTGTTTACATATTTTGATACTTTGCCCGCCAAGAATATGCGCGGACGTGATTTCGGAAACCATTAACATGCACGAGTTGTTTTCTACGTATGCTTGCGTAATTTGACTATACAAAGTGTCAGAACGAGCTTCTTGAAAATATGACAAATCAGTATCATTATCAGAATCTGCATCGGAAAAATCGCACGTATCTCTGACTTGCTTTTCCCTTGACATCGCTTGAAACTGTACTTGACGCAATTTGATGATTGTAAATTAAAATAACGCAGATTTATATAGATTTTCCGCCAAGCAGATAAGCCTATGGTTATGTCAACGAGCAGAATTAATGCATTCGTCAGTGAAACATTTAAATTTCACGTAATATATGATGAAGTGAGCTGTGCCTTGCTATAAATTCCTGCGTATTTGGGTTAAACTGACACAAGAAACGATAGCATATTTCATTTTTCCATCGGTGTTTGGAATCACTGTCGTTTTAGCAGAGATTTTGCCCAAAATCGTGAGATTTGGGGACTTCATCGTGAGATCGTGAGAAAGCATAAAAATCGTGAGTCCCACGATTAAATCGTGACACTTGGCAGGTCTGTGTTTGTTTTTGGTGTTCTCAAAGTTTAAAACTTGGAAACCATATTCCTGATCCACCACATGATGTCACAGTAGTATCTAAGATGTTTCGTTTGCTTACTCATCCAACTACTGGTGCAAAATACTCATAAAAAATGTCGTATTAACAGGGTTTTTTGATACGAAATAAATAAACTTAGGTGTAAGTAAAAAGAGGTCGTATTAACGGGGTGGACGCATTAACGAGGTGGACGTATGGCGGGATTCCACTGTATAAACAGTTCAGTGGACGGAATGCGTATTTAATTGCTGTAGATTAAGCCGAATGGGCGATATGAACTAATCTCAGGTTCTAGTAGGAAAGAAAAAGCCTGCTGAAGGACTCAATCGTACTCAAGAAAGTGTTAAAGAGTGAGGATAGGTTTCTTTGGAATTCCCACTTGTAAAAATATAGCTTTGCACCACCACGAAAGCTCGTGAAAAGCTTCAACAAAGAGGCAAACGTGGTTCAAGTCTAATAATGATATAACAATAATAAGACAATCATTTCCAATTATAGCGGCTGGCTTCATCAGGAGTTAAGCTTTATGGTAAACGTAAAAGACCTGGGTTTACATCCTATGATAATTAGAAAACTGCTTTCCTAAATAGCTTCCAAAACTACTAACTATGTAATTAGAAATTACCCATGGAATAGAAAAAGCCTGAACGTAACTAGAAAGAGGATTTTTCAAGTGATTGAAAGGAATCTCATCGCACAAGGGTCCTTTTGATCATTTTTTGCTTTCTGCTCCACTGTGAAAGCTTGCTAAAACTTCAGCAGCAAGAAGCAGACTTGCACGAAATGTACCACGATTGCTGCAATTCTAGGACTGAGATTGAATCCAAAGACAACTCAAAGGCTGAATCGCGGGTTAACTTCACACTGGTGATACAACAATTGCTATTTGCTTCTGCACACCTACGGCCATACTGGAAAGTTCGTTTCTCATCTGCCGAATTTTTACGCCAACATTTTTTGCAGGCATATTTTGTTAGCCAAAAACTTGACTGACCGTCATGCACCATACGACAAGGATAGGCCGATGCTGCACAACAGGCCCTCTTTAAGGGCTGCTTACACTTGCAATTGCTACTGCGATTTCTGGTACGATTTTCTTCTTCTGATGGATGTGATCGAGTAAATACGAATGCTATCAGTGTGCCAAGCGCAAACAGGCCAGACTACATTTCTCGTCAAGAGCACACGCGAGCATTTTTTCGCTGCAACATGCAGCACACCTGAGCACACTTGGATAATTTCAAGCAAAACTGCATAAAGTATTTTCCCCCCTCGTTTCTGCAGTGGCGTAGATAGTTAAGGTTGACTTGTCATGCCATACTGAGGTTACGAGGCGCCACCATAGTTAGCGCCGAGCAGGAAAATCTCAAAATTTAGAGACTCTAGATCGAAGGAAACAGCATTTTCAGACTCTTATCTATTTGTTCTTACACATCAAATTTGAGCGATTCAGAGAAGTTAATTTGTCGAGATTTGTACAGGAAATCCTATAGAAATTTATCAAAACTCCGTAAGAAATGACTGATTCGCCCGACGTCAGGGCTCGTCAGCATGCCTAAGAAACACGAATGCGTGATTCCGACATGCCATGTAAAGACAAAACTAGCACACTTCAAAACATGGAAATCGTTTTGCACACTTGCACACTTGAAAATTTGCTTTGCACACCCGAGATCACGGGAAATGCAGTCTTGCAAGCAGGTAGCGTGCAAGTGCGCATTATCGAGTTTTTGATCCATTATTCGTACTCAATTTTGCGCGACATTAATTTCCAGACCAAACACCTCGCGAAAGACGCGAGATATGCACGAAAGTTACAAATTTAAACTCATGATCATATCAACAAAATGAAGAACTAGGTAACGTCACTCATCTGTATATAGACTGGATAGCGCATCTACCAATAAAATCCATCAAAAAAGTGAAGCCGGAAGTAAATGTGCAAAATCGCAAGTAGAGGCCCCACTTTTGTATAGATTTGTATCAGAATCATAGTTTTTGCGTTCTTTTGGCTTTTACACGGTGCTGATCGGGCCAATTCTTTTATCGCAAATGAAGAACCATGTGAGGAGTCTTTTGAGCGAAAAATTGCCGTTATTGCGGCTTTCTAACGTTGTAAAATCGGATTTACATGTTCGCATGAGCGGACTGAGCTTCGGTAAACAACTTTGTTTCAAGTACACGAACGATACGTTCACTTGAAATCAATTCAAAATATACACTAAATGATCCAACAAGATGATTATATAGAAATTTGATGAAACAATTGTACTGCATTGCGAAGTGAAGCGAAAATGACTCGCAAGGTACATGGCTACGTTTTTAGTGCAAAGTGCACTGTTGCACTGTTGTGATGAGGGGCGAAAATTCAAACGAGTCACTCAGTCATGCAGTCATTCATTCATAGTGTAAACTTTCCGGGGGGTGTATGTGATCTATGTTCGTAGTGATTTAGTACTTAGTCAGTGCTTTCAAGGTCGTTTAGACAATCTGAGATGTTCTCTTTAAGCATTCTCTAGGTATTCTGCCAAATTCACAAAAATTATGAGAAATCATTGTCGTTTTTGTAAATTTATAACATTTGCTTTTCCTGCTGCGAAGCATATTTCCCACATTTCCCCAGAACACCCGATTCCTTCCCTAACAACGCACATGCGCATGTGCAAGCAAGAAATAACTTGCTAGTATTTCATTTGTTTTGGCGCAGTGATGGCGGAAGTTTTAGGAGTGAGTGAGATAATGAAAATAGCACGCGATGAGAAGTTCATTTTGAGAGCTTATATTTTGCGAGAATGCTATTATAGCGTCCAGATATGTTTAAGTTTTTTTCTGAGCACTAGTATCGAACGAATTACTAGTCAATGAAGCGCATATTTGAAACTAAAGTCGAGTAAATTCTAGACACTTGGCGATGATGTTTTGTGGATGTATTATTGTCTAGAGACTTGCGTTCTAATGAAATATAAACTATGAACATTCATCGAAAAATTCACATTAACAAGTCAGAGGTGTAGTGCTGCTGTATATTACTGAGTTCTGTGTTTATATCACTCCAACGAATTATAAAATTATGCCGTCTTGCCGTTCAACATGGCAAATTCTTGGCATTTCTTGCTACTCTGATATATTTATTGCAGCATTAGCGGGAAATGTAGCAGCACCATAGAAACAAACAATTCAGAACGGCATGCAACTAGATTGATAATAATAATTCGTGTAGTAGCTACAATTGGCGAAGTAAAAACTGTATAGATTCTATTTTGTTATCAAGATAGTTATTACTGGATATCGCGTGGAACTGTACAGTGGCCTTTATACTTAGTGCGTAAAGGCCGACACACACCGGACGCGATTCGGGAACGCGACGCGATTTTTCAAATTTTGAAAGTGAATAAATCTATCCATGGAAGAAAATTTTAAAAGACATGTGGACAAAATAACTAAGAATGTTATATCCTCTTTTGGAGAATCCTCTTTTGGATTTTCTTTGTAGTAGCTAGATAAAAACGAAACCAGCATAGACCATAAAACGCTTAAAATCGTTTCAAGGCAGCAAGCTGGTCCGCATTTTATTCTTTTTGTCCGTCCGCATTTTATTCTTTTTAATCCGTCCGCAATCGTCCGTCCGCTGTCCGTTTCCGCATTTTATCCCAACCCTGGCTTTTTAACCGTTCTGAAAACGTAATGTACGCCAAATATTTGCAATTGCAGTTATTTACGCCATGCCAACACGTCAGTGTCAAAATCTGGAGAATATTTACGCCAAATTTGGCGTTACTAGAAAAACTCCACGCCGAATATCTTCGGCGCAACATACAAACTTCCAATCAGGACCTACGCTGCAGCAATACGCATACAGCAGACGCTCAAACAATCAATCAACCTTAGTCGAAACGATTGACAAACAGTCAAAACTATGGCAGGCCGACAACTGTACCTAGTAACATGGAAGCATTAATTACTTTGATGCTCGTTTTGACTGTTTGTTAATCGCTTCGACTAAGGTTGATTGATTGTTTGAGGCTTGATTTGATATCGCGTTCATTGTATGACGCTCGATTTAAATGTTAGGCGTTCGATTTATCTGTGATGCTCGTATTGAGTAGCACTTTCACTCGTTACGGTTGCTTCATTTGCAAAATAGCCGGCCGGTTTGAATGCTAGATATTCGACTTGACACAATGAATTTTGATAGTATAAACGCGCCGTACACATATGGGTTGCATTAAAACTATCATATGACTATTGTGTTTAAAATTACTACTAGAAAATGATTCGTGTTCTTCGCATATAAATTATTTTTCCTTGTCAACAAAATATTGCTTGTATCCTTCTACCACATCGCTGTAGAGACCTGAAAATGCAGAGACAACAGCGCGAACAGTGAACCCTTTCATACGTGTTGAAGGTATCCAGCCGTTGTACTGGTTGTGAGACAAACAAAACACGGTACATGCATTATCGGGGTCTTTCTCATCAGCCATCACGATTGAAAATTGACCTCCACAAATCACTCTGATACACCGACCTTCGTTTGGAGGCTTGGACTTGTGCTCTGCATTGAGATAAGGGGTAAGATAAGCTTCTTTACCATACCAGTCTACGCGCTTGGCAGCAGTCACGAACAAAACCCAGTCGCGGTCAGAAATGGGCCATCGAGTTTTTCGTTGTCTGTAAAGGAGATAGCCTTCAACTTCGGGGTGTTCTTGTAACACTTCATTATCGGCGAAACTTTTGTCCCATTTTTGCCGAAGGTGATTGTTCTTTGGGTTCAAAACTTCCACGCAGTGTTCAGCAGATATTGGCAGATGAAATTCCATCAGGAATTTGAGTGGGATTTTTTCGTTCGGGAATGTTTTCATCCAAAATGTCGATTTTTCTGTCTTGTGTACTTCACGCCAACCTCCTTTCTCCAAATCATCATGATACCATTTGGCTTGGTCCAAAACTTTCTCCAGCGAAAACGATTTGCCGTAGTCAGTAGCTTCTTCCGCAGACATTATACAACACTTTAATATATTACAGCTGTGTCTTTGATGCTAGACGCAGTTGACAGTGATAAATGATCCGAATGTATCATTATTGGACACAAATGAGAATGCAAAACTAATTACAATAAATTAGCATTAGGCAACATCAATGAGTCTAGGTAAAAGTTGGGTTCCATTACGGAGTTTTTTTCTTGGAGTCTGTTAAGGACAAAACAAGATGCCTGCACAAGTATATTCATCACCTATGATTGAAACAAGTTTATTTTATTGTCAGCATTCATATATACAACATGGTAATGCTATAAATAAAATGTGCATAAATTAGACTAAATTAGAACGTGCATGTGCCAATTGCCAAATATCATTGTCTTATGTTGCTCTCCTTTACTTAAAAGCATCAAAGATAAAATGAGCAAGTCTTCAACATACAAAACGGTCAGCATTATCGAGCAGGAATGAGGTTTTATTACAAGAAACAGGGAAACGGGTGATAGTAATGAGGAATAGGAAACGACATATGAAGAACGGGGGAAAGAGGAACGAGGGATATCATCTTTCTCGAAGTTCAAAACCACATTATTTTAAGTTAGTGCTAGCGTATCATAATTGAGAGCGCTTTTAGATGTGTTTTGCAAGAACTAGACTAACTACAGTTGAAGGGCATTTTGTGAGATCTTACTATAATCAATAAAATTTATATGTAGGTTATAATTACGTTGAAAGGTACAAAACGCTTTGAGACGTACATAATTTCGTTGCAGTATAGCTCACGTGCATGCAGTCTATTATATATATATTCAAAGAATTTCCAACCGAATTTCTGTTTGAATGAACAATTTGCATTCTAGAATAAATTTCGAATTAAACAAAGAGCAGAAAATCCATCATCGCCTGGAAAAGGCATCTTAAAATTGCAAAATTTTGTGGAAGAGACTTGTTATCCACTATCAAGATTGTAACCATTATCAACCGTTTGGGCTACAGGCACTAAAGCATTCTTTGCATCTTTCAAAATCCTAACAGGTGGTTCTTGTTAGGTTGACTTGGAACATAACTCGCAAGAGCATTTAAACTTTCTGCTTGGATTCACAATAACATATGAGCATGACTGAAAGAGCTAAAGTGGTACAAATCACTTTCACCTAAAATTTTAGATTCAAAATCCCAATATCTGACATTTGGTTTTCTTTAAACAAGCACAGCTGCACATAGATAGCCGAACGTGCATGCAGCCTGTTCGCCTTGACCTGCAAACAGGCTCTTAGTAATGCTATATATGGCCTCGTTTACACGGTGCAGGATTTGCATGACCACGGTATCGACTTTAGTCATTTAACGCTTCCATTGTTCGAACAACTCTATCTAGGATTAGTTGTTATATGGTTTTGCAACATCATTGTAAATTTATGAACTAAACATGTCTCGAAACTTCTTAATTTGATGTCGTGATCATGCGAATCCGTTACCGTGTAAACGGGCATATACATACAAAAGCTTTTACATAATTAATGACATATATACAAGGACCGTTGAGTAGTTTAACGATTATAAAATCATTAGGAATTTTAGGATCTATCAAAAGGTAAACACGACTGAAGCTACGTGCACACGAGCTCCGTTTGCAAGCGTTTCCAAAAACGTTTGTGTCTTGTTTACAGTTTTAACGCTTAGTTAACACTTTCCAAGGGAAACTATTGTTAGGATATTAAATTAGCTGCAGCCCCTGTTCTAAATTGTAAGTGGTTGCATCGCTTTTCGCATGAAAACACAAATGAAAACGCTCAAAAACGTTTTGTAGCCCCAGGGGCATCTTCAATGGCGTCAAGACGAGGCCAAACTAGCATTTCTACATCTTCGAGGCAACGTGAAAACTGGTTAAGACGCTAGAGCTGTCAAATACACATCTCACCCTTCACCCTTCCACTAACACCACACATCATTCTCCCATATATGGTTGTTCTTGAGGTTGATAATAATTGCTTCGAAAGTTCGACTCTTTATATGAGTGATCATCATCAAGATCCGTAGCCTTTATTGGCTGATACTGAAGGTGGATTTCCACTCAGCGAAAAATTTCGCGCAATTGACATTTTGCGGTCGCTTTCTTTTAAAATCTGCCCGTCGAACTACATCTAATGAGATGTGTTCCGCTTGACAGCTGAAAATTCAAAAGAAAACGATCGCAAAAGTCGATCGCGCGGGCGTTTTCCGCTGACAGGAAATCCGCCTTTTGGCCGAGCTCAAACGTCGAACTTCTCATGTGCCAAATCTAAAGATGCCATTAAGTACATGAAAAGATCGACGTTTGAATCGATTAAGTGCGGTAGAAAATTGCTTTATTCGACTTGCCCAGTCGAATAAAACACCAAAAGCTCGACTGCGATTCAAACGCGAAGGTTTCATGTGCCGAATCTAAAGCATAAATTTGTGCAAGTGATAAGTAATTATTGTAATATCCCGAGCTGTTCACCATTAGCCATAAATAGAGAGTTTGGCAACGCGACGGCAGAAGACGACGGCAACGTCTACGACCGCGTAAGGGCCTGGAGCGAATAGTTATTGACGTTTTCGAAACAACGGCGATTCACTTCAAAGGACGTTGTCGGGAAAACGGCAACGTATACACAACGTGTGCTCTTAAATTATTTTTGTTAATTGTGAATAATCATACAAAATTAATTCATGAACACGTTGCCGTCGTCTTCTGCCGTCGTGTTCCCAAACTCTCTAATATCCTCTGTCGGGCGTAATTGTCATGCGCATAGAATGGACTGAAAATGGTGGCAAGGACGTACAACGCTCTTCTTCCAAGTTATATACCAATACATTTGTGATTTTTATACAATATAATGTTCGTATAGGCACAAGATGAGCCGAACCGGAGCTTCCCATACTGTTTTCCACCATCCCGTGTTTCGTCTCAAGCGACAAGTACGAGGACGTCGACTTATTGATGAACTGCTCCAATTTTTATTGCCAAAATCATAATGAATGACGACATAAACAAGTGATCTTTTCTACGACGAGTTTACTGGCTCAATAACGAATATAATTATTAGTCGCTTTCTTCTGTTTCGTCTGATTTAAGGCCGTTTTCCACTTCGCCCGTACCGTAGCGTAACGTAGCGTATCTCTTTGTTTGGTGAGCACCAGAGCGGAACTAATGACTTTAGAACAAAGAAATACGCTACGGTACGCTACGATACGGTTGAAGTGGAAACCGGGCTTAAATTAGCTAACTCCTCGCATTCTTGAACATCCGCCATTTTGAATTTTACCGCCATAACCAAAAAGTGCTGATACAGCACATGTCACAATCATATTTGACAGAATTAAAATTCGACGTCTGGATCAAACGACGACCTTAATAATTTGATTCGCTTTAAATTATGAGTAGATTCGGCACATGAGAAATTCGACATTTGAACTGGGCCTCATGAATAATTCATGACTCAAAACAAAGTGAACCAGTACCGTGAGGGAGAATTTCAAATCACAGGAAAAAAATCACATAAATTAAGCCAACTTTCGCATTGATTTTTTTGCAAAATCGTTTCTATTTGAGATTCAAATTGTAACATACGTATGTAGGACTTTCTGAAACACCTCGAAGTTCGTCAAAACTACTCAGCTTCGCCTCATGCTTTTAACTCCTCTCGGCTTTTGGAAACGGAGGAAGGCTTCCTCCTCGTGTTTGAACTAATTGCAATAACGATTTGAAGAGAAGACTTCAACTTACCGTATCGTACGATCCACAGCCGAAAAGTTTCACTTCACTTTCATGTTTCATAAAGTTCACGTCACCAAGCAGACCCGCGTATTCCTGCGACAAACAAAGGCAGGAAAATATTTTGCTTTCAGTGGGTTACGGGGAATAACACGAATTTCTGCTGAAAAATGACACTGCATTGCTTCGGAGGCTCGGAGCTAACACTAACTGTAATTAGCATTTCAAAGCATGTGCAACCAGGTGCAATTTATGATGCTTCCGAGTTTCGACACCCTCAAGCATTCATTGGGTATAGACGTTCCGCTGCTGTACCAATGTAATTTCCTTTGATTTCGGTACGTTGGTTATATCGTGCGTTACGGTTCGGACCTTTCCGATTAATACTGAATAATGCGAATTTCATGAATATCTCATTTCAATATAGATACAGTACAGTGCATAAAATACAGTACAGATAAAGTACAGTAGATAAATTTTTGTAGGAATACACAACTTGAACGAGTTCTTGGTAGCAAGTTTCTAAAGTAACTTTGCATTCAAATCTAGTACCTGAGCTAGTTTAATAAAATGTCCTTGCGTCGGAAACACTGGGTCATCTCTTCCATCCATAGTAAGGGTATGCTGAAAGGCAAATGTATCTCGTCTACCTAATATTTCGCATCTTCAAGCTACCCTATAAGTATGGGTTAAATCATGGTCACGAGTGTGATATGAAATTTATCATCGCGAGTGCTGCTTAACAGCCACGAAAACCAGCCTGCGTGGGGGAATCGTACTTGTAAATAGTGTAGTCGTGTACATTTTACTCTATTATGATTTGCAATCATTTTGCTTTCAAAATTTTAAATTTACACAACGTTTATCAAACCTGTGTCTTATTATATTGCCCAACCTTCTTTGAACTACAGAGCTTAATTTGACATGTTTAATTATTGATTAAGTATGGGTTAAATCATGGTCACGAGTGTGATATGGGATTTATCATCGCCATTGCCGCTTAACAGCCACGAGGGGCCAAAGGCCCCGAGTGGCTGTTAAGCAGCACTGAAACAACCAAATTTCATTGCTCCAAGAGACCTGTTAAATCTCATATTCAACTGAGTAGTGTGATAACTAATGAAAACTAGTGGTGATAACTAGTTATCACAGTAATGAGTTGAATATGAGATTTTACACTTGGTACAATGAAATTTGGGTGTGTCATGCGATAATGCTCTATCAACATGCTAATATTTGAGGGACTAACATGTTAAACGCGTTTTAGCTTCGAATCTTACACACATTTCCTCTTTGATAATACAATACAATGAAACATACAGGGTGAATCAAAAAAGAGTTTTCAATTTAAAAAATCAGTTACATTAAGAGACGTGCAAAATTGGCGAAAACACTCAGTATATCCCAGGGTCCAGTTGTTCAAAGCCCGTTTAGCTTAAATGGTGGACAAGTCAGAATTTAAAAACACTTCCACACAACCTTCTACAAGATTCAAGTCAACTCTAGGTAGTAAAACAATGTGAAAATACATAATTATTGTATTCAGTTAAAAATTCTCAATCTAGTTGTTCAAGGACTAGATAAGTACGATTTCTATTTTGAACTTATCCACAGTTTAAGCTATACGCGCTTCGAACAACCGACCCCAATATTTTAACATTATCTGCTAGCACTAAGATTAATTAAAAACACTGTCATTTTTTAAGAAGGACAGTTGTTACTGAAAACGACTTAAAACGGCTTGCGTGGAAAATTTCTCCCTGAACATACAATGTTGTCTTACGGGGTCAAAACATGAACTGTTTTGCCCAAGATATTAAAGTTTAAGGAAATTTGGTGCAAACTTAGGCCTGCAGGAGATCTCGAAAAAGTATATTTTCTACCTTTTCTTGTCCTAAATGCGATTCTTTGCGTGATTTCAATAAATTTTATGCAAGCTGGAACGTTTCAATAAAATTACTGCCTGAAACTCGCAAGATAATTCCCGAAGGGCCCTGTAAATTATTAAAAGCGTGTTTTTACAAAAAAGTCAACCTTAAACGTGCTTTCCATTTCGTTTAACACAGAGTTCAGCTCTTGTCATCATACCCCGAAAGGTATGACGGCCCATTGCTTTGTCTTGGCTGAGAATGCTTATTGCCCAAGGATTCGCAATTCAAAGTCAAGTTTTACTTTCAAAACGTACTTTGATAGAAGATTTGAGTGAGCAACCAGCATGCTGTCGGATATCAAACGAAGCGAGAGGTGGAATACCCATAATTCTTCTCCAGGCTCCTTCCCAGGTCACAGAGTGAGAGCCCAGTGGTGAAGGAAACTAAAACCAAAAGCAAATCCGAATAAGTAAGACGCGCATGCAATGCAAATAAATGTATTCAACTTCTTGTTTACTTTCCAAAATGCACGGCGTTCAGTTCATGGGAAGACTTCAGCATGCATAGAATGAGCCAACAACGTCTCTAATTAATCTACAGACTACAGTACCAAACCTTTCCTGTTCACAAGCAATACTAGTACTGTACTGGATTAGCAGTGCATTAAAAAAATATTGCTACAGTTTGTGCACTGGTCAATTGATACTTAATTTATGCATTACTCTCACTTTGTACTTTAGTGGGCTGAGTAATCTTATACTCTCTCCTATAGCCTAACATCTGGGGCCGGTTGTTCGATAGGTGGATAAGTTAACCGGTGGATAAGTCCTATCCGGTGGATAAATCTTCTATCCAACGGATAGTTATTCACTGAGTAAAAACGCGTTGCACGAAGCCCGAATAGCGAGACGGATAACTATCCGATGGATAGACTTAAATTTAACCGGATAAAACCGGATTTTCCTGAAAATTCTTATCTGTTGCCGTGCATTATTGAACTTATATTGTAAATTCAGTGATAAATCTTGTATCTATCTTGCAAAGGAGCGTAATCGTTGTTGTTGCACTGTTTTGTTTTCGACTGTTGTTGACGTTGCGAAGTTGGTATAAATTTCATAATATATTTCATAACTTTGTCTAGCGTCCATTTGTCTGTTCAAGTGTTTGAATTTCATTTCCTTGCGATCATCTTGGCTAAAGGTTGGGAATTTACTGCATGTTTTTTCGAGCACATAAAAAAGAAATGTGTGCAGAATCTGAAGACTGAGAACCGAGTATACCATCAAATAAGCTCGAAATGTCCCCCAGATACCCGGATATTTCAAGATCAAAATGCAAAAGTTTAATTATTATGTTTGCTGCATCTGGCAATGTGATTTTTAAACATAATTATAACATTTTTACCAAATTCAGATCCGATTTCAACCGAAATAATTACTCGTTCTTGACTTTATCCACTGAATAGTGGATATAAACTACCTATGGACCATGGATAAATTTATCCAGTGGATAGAGATTTTTATCCACTGGATAAAGTTATCCAGGCTTCGTGCAACGCAAATTACACACTGGATAAATTTACCTGTTGGATAGCGAGTTATCCGTTGGATAGGGATTTATCCACCATATGAACAACCGGCCCTTGGAAGACTAACTTGTCAACAAACTATCATGTGTTGAATCGTGTTTGTTTTAAGTTATACAACTTACAGAGTAATCAGCAGTAATGTTGTGGCAAGACTCCATGAATGAACTAAAAGGAAAATCTATCAACGATTTCCGAGCATCTAGGGAAAATCTAGGAATAAGAAAATACAAGCATTCGTACTGAGTTTGAAGCGTTTACAATTCAAAAGAGGCTTGGGTTAAATGCACGGGTCAAACCTCCATTAGTAAAGGTAGTGAATATCGAGCTTTGCATTTTACTGACTTACTTTTTATACAAACTTCTACTAATTGGCTTAACAAAGCCAGCATGATAGCAGGTTTTCGTATTGGTGCCAAATGAAACATCGGCTTTCATACATTCCGCTCTGCCTAATACATTTATAAGTCGGCCACCAAATACCTGTCAGAAATAACGACACGTTCACGTCAAAAAAAGATTGTTGCAACTCTTGAAATGATAATCAATAAAACGTTACTATACTCGCAACAGAGTGCGTCTTGTATAAAAACTTGATGTTAATATACTAACCATGTTACCCTCATTTGTGCCCACTTGTGTACCTGCAGATCCCCCAACCATCATGAACTCCTTACAATCCATGGTGACTTCAACACCATCATTTTCTAAAAAACTTCTCTACATGTGACCCCTGAATGGTTTAATGAAACGAATGCAGGGCACACTAAAAGTCGTGGTAAAATCTTCAAGTTTGATAATTCCCCTAAAGCTCAGTACCCCCAAACTTTTATAGTCTGTTTTTTCTCTCCCAATTACTTCATGTAGCACGAGTTTTAAATTTTACCTTTATCTTTGTCCAAACAGATGTCTACTGTCTTGAAAATTCCTAACGTTTGAAAAATCGATCTAGCTCTCTGAGTATACTTAAGAACCTAAAAATATTATTCAACACATTAGGTGGCAAGCGTTAGATACTGATTGAGAGAAAAATCGTTAGGCGTTAGAAAAAACAAGATATGTACAATAAATTTAAGATTTCGTGGAAACACCACGTACGTTTATTTATACACAGCTTACTAGAATTATACTACCACTCAATGGGTTGAAATCATGCTCGACCGTCATTTTTTAACGGAACTAATTGTACTGTATAATAACACAATTGATGCGTAACAACTACACCATTATTTGCCTAAAGTCGGGTGGATACTAGTTTCAACTTTTGTGATAAAACTACGGTGAAAAAGCAGATCAAAACGAACTAGTCTTACCCGACTGCTGTCGCTATAAGCTGGGAAAATTGAAAAAAATGACAAGAAAATCGCTAGGTCTTAAGCGTCAAAAGTTGGAGTTGGCCGACGCCTAAATAGTGACCGAAATAAATATCTTTGATTCTTGATTCTATTGATTAGCTAATACACTGGATATATACTACAAAACCTGACCACGAATTGCTATTCACTACCAAAGATTCAACAATTTTATGTCAGGTTAAACATAGCACGGTTCAACTATTCAGTGATAAAAATCAACATGTGAAGCATTATTCTCAAGCAATTTTTGCCGGGCGTGAATAGCTGAAGAGAATCGATTAGCACACACTCTGGCCAGCAGGGGGAGCGAAAGCACTTCAAAAGCGGCGGGGCACTGACCAACAAGGGCACGTGAGTATAATGCGTACAAAACTGCAAGTGGTCTGAAAATATATATTTCCTGCAGTGCACCTATTATCTCAAGGGGGGGGGGGGAGGGTGTATCAATGAAAACCTCTTTAGTTCAATTGTTCCTGAAACAAAGCATTGCCATTGCATGTAAAAAGGAAAATTTTAATCCAGAAAAAGGGCACATTTTCCTCTGATACAAAAAGTGGGGGGCACTTGCCCTTAATGGCTCCCCCCAGGTTCTGGAGCCCCTGCTTGCCAGTTATAAACACTTAGCTCCCTTCCAAGGGGTTGAAATACTAACTACAAAATAAACAAAATACCACCTCTTCAATTGTTTTGGCTGTCAATATGCCAGAGTCTTCAATAACTCCTGATACAAAATCATTCTTCGTTCTATGAACACCGTCTACATGCACTTTTGTAACTTTCACCTGGAGGTAAATACGCAAATTTCACTTCAACAAATTCCTCCCCAAGTGAATTAGATATGAATTATCCCTCCTACAGCTTTTAACTGTAATTAAAGTAACATAGAAACAGTACTATAGAATATAGATGTACTTAATATCTACACCATTCACACTAAATCAACTTCTGAATGAAGACTAAAATTGTCTGACCCTACCTACTGACCGCAAAAAGAAAATGCAGGAGCAGAGAAAATTTCTCGGGGGTCCCAAGAAGCACCTTATAACTGTTCATAATTTGTAAGAAACTCGAAACGCGCCCCACTTGCATGTGGTAGGCTGTTGCAGTATTTAAAAAAAACCGATATCGATATAGCTATCGAAGAAAAATATCGATAATATCGATATTTCGGTATTTTTTCCGCAATTTAAAAAAATGCGTAAAAAATAAAATTTTACGGAACGGCAAAACGAACATCAAAAATTGTACAAAAAATTGTTATTACTGAATTTCGGCATTAATTTACGGCTCTCACTATATTACATCGACAAGTTTTCGGCAAGAAATATAAGCATGTTCGCTTCTTTATAGGTTTTAGCTGCGCTCTCTCCGAGCTTACAATCTGACCAGGCTTACAAATGAACCATTAAAAAACCATTAAAAACCCATTCATCACTTGGAGTAATAGTATAATACCAAAAATATCGAATTTATTTCCATATTTTCGCTATATATCGAAATATCAATAAACCGAAAAAACCTATATCGACAAACCGATATTTTAAAACACCGATATTTATCGATATGTCGATATACCGCAACAGCCTAGCATGTGGTTTATTTAGACAACTTGATGGGTTCGTAATTGCGCATTCTTCTGTGCATAATTACTAGCAACAAGGTTTGCTGATAAAATTTGAAAACGGCAGCCGTTTTGGATCGCTTTAAAATTTCACAAGCACGGAATTGCCTGTTTTCGATATTCATCAGACGATCCAAAAGGGCAAATGAACTCAATAACAAAGGAAAGAATTATTGTGGGTGTAAAACGTGTAGCTGGACTGCAGTAACTTTCAAAGACGCATAATTCTTCAAATTGACTCTCCAGTTGACACTTAACATTAGTGCTGTGCGCCGGAGCCGCGGCCGGAGTTTTGTCATGTTTTGCCGGAGACGGAGTTTGCTCAGCTCCGGCAAAATTCCGGCAGCAGTTATTAGTGCCGCAGGCTACTGTCAGACTTCAGTAAACGTCCCAGTAAATTTAATAAATGTCCGACGAAAATATACCCTGAACAACGCTCGATTAGTATCAACAAAGAGCAAAAATTTACGAGAAAATATTCTGCTCTACGTATGACAGTGCTTCCACTTTATCATGGAAAATTTCCAAGGAAGTGAGAATTTTCGCGGTTTTGCCGGAGCAGGAAAATTTGTTGCCGGAGCTGGAGTTTGTTTTCCCAGAGCCGGAGTTTGTTTCGCCGGAGCCAGAGGTGAAAAATCCGGAGTTTGCACAGCTCTAAAGATCATACATCGATTCGCTATTGTGCAGTCTTTCTGCGCATTCGTATAATTATCAGGATAGATCATATAACTTTAACATACGTACATCATTTCATTAATATATAAATACATCAAAAATTGTTTGTTAGCAAACTTTCTAAGCGTTTATTTTTCTTTTCCTGCCAATGCATGTGTGGTGCAGAGGCGTTACGCTTGCCTTTCCACGAATGACATTAGGGTTGAATTCCCAACGCAGACAATATTTTTAAAATCTTATAATTTCTTTAAAAACATGGTTCACTGGTTAGGTTGGTCGGTTAATCGATATGGTTACTTGGTCACGAAAAGGTTCAACTAGAATTAAGGTTCAGGTGTGGTTTGCTTCAAATCTAGTTCCAGGTCTTGACCATGCGTATGTTAGCTAAATCTATAGATCTAACAAGTGGATAATCTGGATCTAACGGCCACTCATAAAGTTTCAAAATGACGGCCTTTTCCACTTTTCGAAGTGACTCAATATAGAAGAAAGGAATTGCATTTCTTTCAAAGTTTACAGGTGAAAATGAATGTCCTAGCACGAAAAAAATATTAATGTGAAAGCAGAAAGTGTAGACGATCGCAGAGAGCTACAACAACGTAGCTAGTAATTGACTCTCATGATAATGGCAAACCCTGTTTAAACTCTTTAAAAATTTTAGAACTAAAACCCACTCGTAAATAATTTCCAGCAATATGCAATGCGTAAATTTAGTATGTACGGTAAAAGACGTAAACAATTCGCTTGAAAACTGCAAAAGTTTCACCACTTTCACGCTTTTTTACACTCTCTGTGCTGTAGCTCATCCAAAAGGTTAATGTCGGCAGGCATATGTACTTTTTTGTTTCTTATTTTTTCCCCCAGTACTTTATTCACATTACGCATAGCTTATACATATGGAAATGAAAAAAATTCTCGTCAACTCAAATTCATTGCTTTTTCTTGCTTTTTTTTATATTTTAATTTTTTAAATTTATTCTCGGTGTTTTTCTATTTCAGACGTGCTTGCAACGCAATGAAATACGTTACAATTGTTTTGTTTCGGAAAAGTTCATTCATTTTTATAAGTAGTAATACCATGAACATCTACTGAAACATTTATTTTAAAATTTATCCAGGAACATTTTTAAAGTTGCCATTAAGTTTTTGAAAAAAATACGGGTTTTCACACTCTCAGCATTTTACAAACAAGCGTGATGACCCCCCCCCCCGCCCTTCCCCCTTTTGGGAAGAGAATATCAAAACTTTTAAATGAACAAAACATAAAAACAATGATTCCTTGCAAATTAAATTACAGTCGAACCTGTATCTAACGGCCCTGTATTAAGTGGCCACCCTGTATCAAGCAGCCACTATTCAAAGTCCCAATTTTTTTTGTATAGAAGTGCTATATTTGTCACCTGTATTAAGCGGCTGCAGCCACAGTTTCCCAGTCCCATTTCTGGATTTTACTATTATTTTCAGCTGTATTAAGCAGCCAACCTCAAAATGATGAAACCCGAGAATATTTGAGTAAACACGCATAAAACATCTTATAATTATGAAGTTTATTCCATTGTGTTTCAGAGATCTGTCAACATACATTGTATACCAATTATTGACAGTTAGTATCAGCTGTTCAAAGCTCTAAAAACTTCAAGCGCCGAAATGCCAGACTTCTTTGTCTGACTTTTTAACACTGCATTAACACTTGCAGGGGTGGATACAGAATTTCGAAAAGGGGGTGAAGTTCTAAACTATTTTAAATGTCAAAATCCTTCACACTTAGCAAACGAATCCACCACTTTGTCAGCAAAGTTAATTGCACTGTTTCATTACAATTTTTGCACTCTTTTTTGCACGGCCTGCATATAATGCGCATTCATACAGTGATGAATCTAATGACATGTATTATAATTAACAGTTTCACTTAAATTTAATCAGAAATGAGATGCGTGGAAGCGACTATTGTCATGTGAATAAAATAGCCCACATATTGCACTTTTTTCCTACATTGGTTGGGGCAGGAAAGAGGAGGTCAATATTCACCCTGAACTATCCTTGTATCCGC
>JAOBYK010959758.1:0-24686 GCA_025434845.1 Phenganax subtilis | reverse complement strand
TCGGTATCGGCAAATATCGGCCTTGTAATATCGGTTATCGGAATATCGGTGAATTTCCATATCGGTGCATCACTAAAGTTAGTGAATAATTGGACTCTTCGTATCCTCTTTCAGCTCTTTTTGCTGGTCACGTGACCAGAGTAGCTGGCGAAGAGAGGCTTTGCGGAATTCTAAGTGGTTATTGTTATAATTTATAATAAGTTCTTTGAATTCTCGCATGGTGATTAAATAGCTAATATAAGGTTTTGTGGAAACACCACGTAAGTGCATAAATAAATTTACGTTGGTCTTTCCAGGAAACTTTATATTAGCTATAATTTATAACTTTGAAAAAACTTTATCAAATTACATGATGGGATTACAGCTGCTGCAATAATTTAAGGAAATTTTAAGTACTGGTTGGATCTTACGGCTTCGGATCGATCCATTGTCCAATTATGTTTCCATTCCTTGTTCAGATTTTTCTGAGGAATGTCAAGCATTTGACAACGGTGTGCTCAAAGGAATAACCGAGATGTTTCGTTGTTCTGGTATGGTCGCATTTACGGTTGCATTGGCGGTATTTTATCTTTTTTGGGTCATTTCTTTATTCGTGTCACAGTGTCATCAGGTACGTATACTGTTCGCTAGTGTGTAGCCTGTCCTAGCGACTGCTCATGAAGAGCAAATTTTCATCATTAGAATTTTCTTAAAGGCAATCACAGACTCGGCTAAAGCTCGGTATATATAAACGTCAAATAATATTTCATGCGCCGAACCTAATGGAAATCATTCATAATACACTTCATCAAAGTTTTTGTTTGAGCAGATTTGTATTAGGTTTGGCTGGTACAATGTTCGACGTCTAAACCTGGCCTAAAAGCTCATTATACTGGTCGTGTGAAAAAGTAGTTCTCTTAAAAAAACCAAATATGACGGCAAATGCGTATAAAAGTTTAAGGCTTAGTCCACTTAGGTCATTTTGGTATCACTGCTTTCGGCGACCTCGTTTACCTTTGGCTTTGTCAGTTTGTCTCTGAAAAAAACCCTGGGAATGTTTGGAAAACAGTTCGCACAACTTGCGGCACTGTACAGTATTAACATGCTATTTTCGTACGTAAGGTGAAAGGGTTAGGAGCGAATGCCCCATGCACAAAATAATTATTTTGCCACTTGCCAGAATTACCACTGTATCATATTATACTATTATTGCGTTCCATGATTTCTTTTTGCATTCTAAATTAAAGTTTGTTGCTTCAGTTATTTTGGCGTGGAATGACAACAAATGAAGTTTTCAATGCTCCAAGATACAAACATTTTTTCTCAAGTGATGGCACACCCAACAGTCCCTTCTCGTAAGTAGAGTAACGCAGGATTTTGTGCACATTTTTTCTTCGCGACAGTTTTCTATAGTTAACTTGCTTCAACGAAATTATGGAAAGCGCTTTTCTACTTCACGTGTGGGTATACTTTTTTTGAGTTAGACTATATTCGCGACATCTTATAGCTTTTATGACATGTTGTTATATTTAGATATATTCTTTTTTAGTCGAGGAGTTTTTGGAAATATTGCTGATTTCTTTCAATGTTCCTGTTTTGGTTTGGTGAGACCAGTGTATGTTAATTGGAAAACTGAGTATAATCTTGATAAGTATTCTAGAGATACGAAGCAGACTGTGTGATGATAACATAGGTTTCTAGGAATATCGATAAACAAGTAAGCTGCGCGCATGGTTACATAACTAATAGCCTAACAGTATTATCCTAACTTAAGTAAGTTTCATCGCCGAACAAGAGAGCGAAGTGGTTCGTGACCGCCGAGGGCTCTATTTGCTAACGGTTATTACGCTAATAGAAACATCATGCGCATCGCTATTTCAACCTTTGCTGGTACTCCTTTTGTTCCTGCATTTTGCTCCTACACGGCTTTCGCCTGCGCTGGAGCGTAGAATATCGCATATCATCCAGGCGTAAAAAGGTCACCTTTTTGTAATTATGATAATTGCAGTTGAAATTTGGTTCATTTGGTTCATGCAGTTTTTTCTCATGCGCACTTTTCTCAAGTTTGTGGGCGTTCCCAGTGTAGAAAAGGTGATGGGTTAATTATCGTGCATTTCGCACGCAGCTTCATCTTGAGCATCATGCTACCTCAAGTGATCGGCAGCGCATGCAGGTACACATAAACAAGTTCACAGCGAGGATGGGACGACTTCTTAAAGTGAGATTTTTTAATATTTGCATTAATGCAAGTTATTGTATTAAACATAAATTATCCCAGGTGTTACACGCGGCTGTTCAATAGCAGCAAGCTTCTTGACCATAATTTGGTAAACTCAAAATAAACTTGCAAAACGTTACGTCAGATAATTTCAAAAGTTTATCTACCTGGTATTATTAAGTAAGAACACCGGCTAGTAATTTTTCAGCCCTATTAAAACAGCAGGGGGCACTTGTTATGATAACTACTAATTCACTTTATGCGCATGCACAAAATTGACCAAATTTGCTGTACAACAAATCGCTTGGAAAGCGTTGACACCGCATAATTATTATCTCCAAGAGTCTGGTTCTTGAGTCTGCGCGTATCTGGCTCTTGTGTGTTTGTTTCGAAAGCAGTGTGTTCTCTCATCAGGTCTAATAACGCACCAGCGAGCTTCTGTCTACATACTCTCTACACGTTCACTAACAGATGTCCTCGTGCGTGACGGCATTTCCTTGTTTCTTGATTGACTAATTCTTATCATCAGAGGAATATGGTGTGGTAAGATTATATTAGCAATGGTTAGATTGGATTTCAATGTAACTATTTTGCCATTTTGCTGCTATTTTTGTACCAAAGTCAATATGTAAGGCAAGAACTTACTCTTTAATCAGCTTACAGATGTGTTTGGGCGATTGGCACTGATAAAACATACAACTTTATAGCCATAAGAAACAATACCAAATGCTTGGTCTCGTTTCCGGCTGGATGCGTTGAGCAAACTTTCCTTAGGGGCTGTTTACATGAGCCCGGCTAGCCGGGCTGGCCCGGTTAACCGGGCTTATTTTAGCCCGGCTTGGCATGGCAATATGTGCACGAGAATATCGCTGGGGATTTTGGCGCGAAAAGTAGAAAACAAACGAACAGGCTAACTATTTTGCACTTATAACACTCCTTGTATTAGTTATTTTTGTTTTTATGATCTTTTTCATTCAAATCTACAGCATTCTGTCTGGTAATATATTAAACCATCAACATGTGGTACAATGTATGGCTATGCTGATGTGCGCTACGAGAAGTTGTGCTCGAAAGAGAAGACGAGCGTGTTTTGAAAAAAAAACCTACTGAAAACAAAAGTCATTTGACCATCGAAAAGGCCTTGCAACTCTTGTTTTTCCATTGCCTGACTTTGAATTGTCAGACGCCGTTTTACTTCTGCACGTTGAAAGAAAGTAGCCGGTTACCATAGTAATTTCTTATTTTAGCCCGATCAGCCGGGCTAACATGTTTACATGGGAAAAATTAAGCCCGGGTAACCGGGCGCCGCGGCTAGCTCAACCGGGATCTCAGCAAACCGGGCTCATGTAAACTAAATTTTATTTTCATAGGAAATGAATAGGAAGCCGGGCGCCTCGGCTAACGTGATTCAGCCCGGCTATTAGCCCGGTTAACAGCCCCTTGATGTTCGAAATGATACGAGACAGCCCCTTAATGTTCGAAATGATACGAGACCAGTTTTACTAAGTTTTACACAAAGTAGAAGTCGGTGTAACAGCACTAATATATCAGTATTCGTTTGAGGTATACACCATGTATTTTTATTATTGCATGGTGTATACCTCAAACGAATACTGATATTGTTGTTTCACCATGTAAAACTACAAGAATCTTAGCACTAATATAATCTACTGCATTTCTTTCAACTTAATTGAACTGTTTTATATTTTATTACCTCAAGTGTAAATTGAACGCTTTTGAAGGTGTTAAAAAAACCGGTTTACCGAGAGTGTATATTTAGTCGTAATAAAAACATTCATGTACAATTAGTATAATAGTTATTTGATGACGTTTGCATGCTTGTATTGCTTTTTCGGACTGAGTCTTATTTATTTTCGTCTAATTGTCCGTCGATCCATGCATGAAAGTAGCCCTGTAACTCCTCGAAAAAACCGTCAAGAACTCCGGTGATTTTTGGAGAGTTTGCTGCTGCTTTGTGTTCGAGGTGGCAAAGATGGAATCCACACTTTTCCTTAATTTGCTCTGCGACCTCTTCGTTCATTCTGTAAATGTTAAATGAGTGGACAAGTTCGATGTTTGGATCGACTTTTTGCCAGAGTTGACCACTTTTGGCGTCAAAAACTTCAAGGCGATCTGGCTTATTGGATTCGTTTGTGAATTGTGTTATGACCATACAGTGCTTACTAAGTTCTGCTTTGTATTCTACAACAATTAACGCGGAATAAAACGTTCTCTTGTTGTCTCCGTTTTCTTTGCCAAGGTCCAGCATCGCCTTAGAGGCTGTTTGCAAGGCTTCATTCAGCGCACCGACACTGTCTATGATCGCTGAAGTATGGAAAGGCAGCTCGAAAATCAAGTCTGCGTCTGCAAGAGCACGGAGAGACACACTGCACTCTTCCCATTTCCATGAACACTCCTGAGCTCCATTTCCATCCTCTTCATCATCTTCTCTTAACTTTTCTAGCTGCTCAATGATTTCGTCTTTTCTTCTGTGTACTTCACTGAAAAACTTAAAGGAGCACAAATATGCCTTTGTAGTTACTGTTAAAAGGAAAAACATGGAACTCATAATGCATGAAGCTGGGCAGTTGAATGGGTTACGGAATTTCTTGTGAAACGGTGCCAATGTTGTTGACAGTGCAGAAAGTATCTAAAGAAAGAAATTAATAAAAGTAGTATTTAGCTCAGCGTAAGCAGGATATACCCAAAATAATTCAGACGTCGATCAGTGTTATCTGCCTACGCTTCGCTTTAGTAGACAGCATTGACCTTCCTCTGAATTAATTTGAATATCCTCCGTTGCCTCATCCAAAAGTTTTTAGTGACGTGGCTAATTATGTTCACAAACGAATTAATATCACAAAAATATATCTTGTTCCCTGCTTTACAATGCTTGAACATGTTCAACTTGAAAGGCCATTCCAACCGTAGTTATAGCTCGGGCGTTTTTTTGAAAAACACGGATCCATAGTTGATGTGCAGTCATTGTTTTATAGTCATGGTACTGATGCATGACTGCGCTCTTACGCTACCAGTGTTTCAAGGCCATCTGATAGAAATCGAACTAGCTATATATGTGAGCATGTGTCAACGTCGTGCAACGAAATTTTCGGAGTTTCTAATTTAAAAGAAATATTTCAAATTGGAAGAATGATGATTTTTATCTGCACATACATTTGGAGCATCGTTTCCTGATGTAGTACTGCACGGTTGCTCATTTGGTGCTGCTCCATCTTCGCTATCCTGCACAGGTATGTTATTCTTCTTCAAAATTTCTTTCAAGCTTTGTACTTCTTGCTCTTTTCTTTCGTTCTCTTTTTCCAGTTCTTCAATCTTACGTTTTAAATCTTTGTTTTCTGCGTCCAGGTTGATCTTCTCCCATGCCACTTTCTCTCCTTTTTTCTGCACAATATCCAGCGTCTCCTGTAATTGTGCTGCAAGAGCATCAGCTGGCTCTTGACCATCATCTATTTCTTCACGTTGATCAGAGTGACTGTTTCCATCCTACAAGCGGTACAACGTAAATATAGATTAATGGAAGTTTATGTTATTGAGCTGGATAAGACTGGAATGTGTGTGGTAATATCGAACGTATGTATAGTTGTTCAAGTACAAGGTCAGAGAACGTCAAAGGAATTTTAAAGTTTGCGAGCGTTTTGAATAGCCAAGCCTTTTTTGATGGATGAGAGCATTGAAATTACAGCCAATTTCGCGATGGAATATTTGTACTGACTTCTGCGCCTTATCATTTGTCTGCAATTCATACGTATTTGTGTCTTAAAAATAGACTGATGGCGTATTGCGCAAAGATTATATTAACAACGGTTTGATTAAGCTTCGATGTATCAATATGCGTGCTGATGATACGGAATATGTAAGTACAGACTGTACAGTACCTCTACTCTAGATACAGATTTACGAAGTGTCTTATCGTTCTCATCTTCGCCCTGGTTTAAAACATTAAAAAAATTAGAAACTAAAACCGCGTTTATACTTTTTTACATATTTTTTCCCGATCAATTTTTTGAGAAAATATTTGAGTTATTGAAAAACACTGAGACAAACTGAAAAAACACGATACCTGTTCCGTCGGCCCTTTTGCCTCCACTGAACTCTCATCTATCGTTTTAGCTATAGGGAAAAAACGAACGAAAAATTTGCTTGTAATGCCCATTTCAGAAAATGGGCTTCCGCAATCACTCCGTCTACAGGATTTAGTAGCTACTTCTTTATGTCATATATAATGCATCAGTACGCGGTCTTTAATAGGATTTACAAACTCGCGTAGAGAATAACGTTTATAAACCTGGTAAGGATCGGATACAGCATGACACGCTTTACATTGCTTATCAAACGAATGGATCAACATAACCAAGTAATCAAACAATTTTTGAATTGCAATGATTTTGGCGCGGAAAATTGAGAAAAAGGTTCATGAAAGTTAAGACGAAATTTTTATCTTAGTTACAAACATTGATTAAATATGATTTTGTTTTAAAGTTTGGTCATGAATTGTTAATGATTTGATAAACGCTTTTTCCCCTTTGACGTCATTCGTCACTGGCGAGACAGATGAGACAACCTCATGGCAAATAATAGCCAATTGATTTCGAATGGTATTGTTGTTCAATTAGACTTGTTTGAATTGCTGGACCGCCGTGCATGAGAAGCGAAACAACGAAACTGATCCCACCCATCCATATGACGTGCCCGGTTCATAGGATATTACACGGCGGTGCGAACCTGTGTGTACATCTTGCGTGTATGAGTTAATGCAGCGAATATGCAAAATATTGTTTTTAAGCCGAAAAGATAGAATCATATATTCCAACCATGTGAGTTGCTCTGTTTAGAAATATTTGCAGCAACAAGAAACTCTTCCAATGCCTACTCAGCTCACAGAAACTTTTTTAGAACTTGGCCTCTGTTGATCACAAAAGCAAGCTCCAGTCAAAATACGACAACCTAGCACCTACAGAATTATCGAAAAACTTAATTTCTGATAAAATTGCATCCCCAACTATGAAGAGCTAACTAACCATCAAAGGAAAGATGTTTTCGTTGGTAGAAGCCATCGTGTGAAATAAACTTAGAGCTACTATGTCACTACATTCGAGAAAAGGGTGGAAAATTTACTGGTGTAAGGAAGCTATACACTCTCAATAAGCTTTCTATTTTTTTCTCGAATACAGCGACACGGTTCGTCGACTTCGTTGTAAACGAACTCAATAAAAGAAAGCATTTTCTCTTCGATTTTACCGCTGATTAACTCTTTAGTTACGAAACTGCAATTTCGTTGGAAACGTTTGTCCCAGTCAATCCGTAGTCGCTGCTGTCATGCAGAGTTTGTTACGAAAATTGTGACCTTCAACATACGAATTTTCCGGAATAAGTAGCATTTATGTTCCTGACGCATCTATATTCAGCAAAAAGTATGTTCGTATTCGCCACTTAGTACATGCGCAAAATCGTAGACAGTTGGTAAATAGATCGTGCGTTCGTCTTAATCGAAGAACATGAAACGTCTTGTTGCAGCGTAGTTTACCGTTCTGAAAGTAACGCCCTCAGTGAAAGGAGCGGCTCCTAAAAGTAAAGGCGTACAAGGCTTCTAACTCCAAATAAATACGAACCACTATTTTTCGAATTCCACGGTATGGAAAAAATAAAATTTAACGTTAGAAATATGTAAAGCGTCACGGTGTATTTCTGCGTACATCAATCTCTTTGGTGTGTATGTATATGGCCAGTGAACTAATCTTAATTTGCACTGCGTGATTAAGCGTATTAAGCGTGCGATGATAAATTTTATCATTGGAATGCATGCATGGTGAAAGAGCTATTTAACAAATGCATGCTGCTTTCGCATGATCAAAGACGAAAAATTGTAAACGGAAATGGAAAAAAACAGCCTCCTTGCTGAGCTTTATTAGCGTGCTCTCAGTGCTTTCCTAGCTCAATTTTGCCTGCTGTTCTTTATTACTCCAAGAAATTTTAATCAGTCTTCATAGGTTTCGCTGCCAAAATCAACGTTTGGTTTGCTTTCAAGGTGTAATTAATACGTTAGCTATAAGATCGCCCAACGTTCCTTTTAGGCCATTGCACGCGATTTATCATCACACTACAAGCTGACAGTAATCTACTGGGGATGGTGTACTTCTCGGCCACAACATATGCTCTATAAACATCGTAGAGTACAAGCTTTGGTCTGTCGTGGAAGTGAAGATGTTCTGTAACGGTTTCAATATTTCTCTTCCGAATCTAGCGTAACCTTGGCTATATACTGAACACACTAATGCATGTCTAGTGCGTATCCATGCGGTGGCTGAAGAAGCATTAACAAAGGTCGCATGCACAATCAACGACACCGTCAAAATGGTGAATATATACGGGAATTGAGCAAATAGTCGAATATGATTAGATTCTAAATTCCCTTTCCGTTTTTATAGAGAAATCGCCAGCACTCATAATTTTTCTGAGATATAGTCTTGCATATTACATACATGACTTATGGTAACATAAGGGCAAAAAGAGTTAATAGCAATATTACAACAAGGTGTGTGTTTCATTACCCATTACTGAGTATGATGAGTAGTTAGTCACCATAAACGTTTGTCGCTACAGGTACTTCAAATTATGTGGGCTCTTATGGCTACTCTTAGCTACTGGAGTGTAATATTATTGTCTATAGTCTGTAGAATCAAGAACAATATCAACTGTGATGGTATTTATCCTAATAAAATGTGATGATCGTCCTCAAAAGCCAAAAGATGATGCGCCAGTTTAAAACTGGCTAATACATAACAACGTGATTATTTACAGAGTCTACTGCCAAGAAAATATTGAATATCGCGGGGTCGCTAAGACAATAAAATTCGGCAGCTACGTCGCCGTCAGAAAATCGAAATAATCGGGCTTAATCTTTACCTGCTGGATTATCCATCGAAACCTATAATACACTGTAGATATCTTTGGAAAGTGGAATCGTTGCTGCTATCGTTTCCGAAATCAATGAATGCCCATAAAGTTTCGTAGTGCCTCTCTCTCTGGCTCTGCTGTTGCAGAAAATTATGCAGAATTGCGCATGGATGTAACTCGAATTCCAAGAAAAACCACCCACGCGAAAGGTTCAGGTATCCAATGAGCAAACTTTGTTTGTACCCGTGCTGTTTTCGTAAATTTTAATATTTTGTCGATATTAATCTAACATACGGTGCGACTTGTGTAACCAATAGTCTAGGACCAAGGCAAATACTAAAATTGTGTGGTCAGCCATAGTTTATTGAGTTCAGACACACAATGATGGTATAAATAGATTATACTTAAGTGGTACATAGTGTGTGAGTCGATTTCAGCTCAGTTTTCACTGAAATATGCGGAACTTCGTTGCGAACTTCGTGCGTTTCCAAGTTCCAGTGTTCATGTTGAAATTCAAAAGAACGTTTGTAAACAAAGCGTCTGGTTAGTTGCTTACCAAAAGCAGCAAATCAAACGCTCAGACAACAAACCTGTTTCTGAATTTCATTACGAACGTTTGAATTTGGAAACGAAATTCGGCCACTACAATTCAGAAACAGGGCATCTTGTAAGTGCCGGACTCTCTTCTTTGCAAAGAAATAATCCACACTTCTTGAACAAATCAGCGGCCACTTCGTCGTCAATTTTCAGCACTTGAAATTTGTGGATGTCTTTGATGCGCCGATCGGTTTCTCTGGGCCAGAGATGGCCACTTTGGGCGTCGAATACTTCAACACAAACGGCGGGATTTCTTATATCTTTGAACGGTCGGGTCGCCATGCAGTGGTTACCAATTCCACTTTCTTCTTTATTTTCTAACAGGATTATAAACCAGCTATAATCGTCAGATTCTGCATCAACCCCGAGTTCCTTTCTCATTTCATCAGCTGCCATTTGTAAAGATTTGTTAAGCTCATCGACGCCGTTTATAACCTCAGACTGAAAAACCGCTTGTGTGGGAATCAAGCCAAGTATTTGAAGGGCGTCGAAATATGAACTACATTTATGGAAGCTAATGTCCTCGTCACGGCTCTCAATGTCTTCCGTATTTCGTTGTCGCGTAGCATTGAGGTCTTTTTGCAGCTCTCCTAATTCCAATTTCAGGTCATTTAACTGACTTTGTATCTCACTGATAAACTTCACGGAGCACAAGGTCCTCCTCATTCTCTCCATGACGAAAAAGATTGCACATAATGTGCAAGAAGCCAAACAGTGAAAAGGAATACGGAATCGTTTGTGAACCTTTCTCGCGTTCTTCGACACAGAGGGAAGCATCTATAATAGAAAAGTATGGTTTGACGATTTTTGTTCTCGTTATTTTGTAGCTATATCTTCATGAGGGCATAGCAGTTTCAAGTCAGTTTCAGCTGCCTAGTACCCATGTTGTCGGAGCAAAAGGAATCCAGAAGCGTGGTGGGCTCACTTCAACTTTTTCATGACAAAAAATTTTCCAAGTCAATCGCTTTGTTAGACTTAGTTTAGGATTGATCAAATTCGCTTTTTGGTTCATGTTCCATTGCTTGTGCTATACATACTCGCGCAGGCGAAGCATGCATTTTAATTTTTGCTATGGGGGATTGGAATCAAGACACTATTCGCGCCCTTGTTAATTGTATCACATATGGCTCGAGTTTCTTCGTCTTGGACGAAATTGCCGCTCCATGCTTGTCGCAAAAGAAATCAAAAGTGTAAAACCTATCTTGACTCTATTAAATATGATAATAGTCATGGTATACATACACTTTGCGAGACATTCCTTTTCGTACTTTCCGTTGTTTCAAGCAATCTTTCTCCATCTTCACTATCAGTTGTATGAATCTTTCTCATGTTATCTATCACAGCCTTTTGCGCGGTTATTTTTTGTTTCAAGCCAATAATTTGGCGTGAAATTTTGGTTGCATAGTTTCTGTAATATTCTCTTTCTGTCCAAACCGAATCGGCTGTTTCTGATGCGTTGAAACGGACATCATCTTCATTCTGCAATATCATAATTCATAGAAAACATGAAATCGGTAATGGCGATGAAAGTTTTTTTTCCCTGAACTTTTATTGTGAGTACAGATCACAACCAGTTGGTGGTGAATGCTATACAGTAAATGTGGTAGAGAAGAATGTAAAAAAAGTCATAGACGCCTTAGTTGGACCCAATATCGAGCCAAACGACTCGTGTGTACGAATATTTTGAAAACGGCAAACAAACTATTTTTGCCATTCATTCTCAATTTTTCGATGCCGTGTGGACGGAGCCTTTCTCACCAAATGTTCCTTTGTAATTCTTATAATAATCTGGCGTTGGGAGAAATTTTCCACCTTTACATTTTGATACACACATGTTGCATTCTATTACTTTATACCTTGGTTTCTATGTTGCCGTCGAAGAGTCCACCACCTTCGTTATCCAATTCACCATTCTTGTTGTTCTCCAAGCAACGCAGCCGCATCTTTAGTTCTTTGTTTTCTTTCTGAAGCTCATCGTTCTCTTGTTTTAGTTTTCGACTTTCTGCCTTGGCTTTGTTCTCTGATTGCAGTGCAGCATTAAGCCGTGCCAAATAATCACTCTCAATTTGGTTCCGTTCTGAAATTTCCAGCTCTTTGTCAAACGTTGACGAAAGAGCATCCAACGCAGGATCGTGATCTTCTGGTGATTTTCTCTCAAAACGAGCATTTTGCTGTTGAGACTCATCTAATATAGGTGAAGCCAGTTCTTGAGTGACATCACTTCTTGCGACTTGGTTGATAGAACACCTCTACAAAAACAAACGCTCATGCATGTTAATGAAAGCTGTGCATATTATGTGCTGCTTTTGGTGCACTAGTTTTGTGTCTATATGTTTTTGTGATTACCGATGAACATGGTAGCTTATTCAATTATCCAATTGCCCCGACTCTCATCGCGTGGACCGGGTTTATTAGATCAAAAATACAGGGAAAATTAAGCCCTGCTAATTAGTGAATTCCAAGGTGCTGCATGAAATTCTCTGAATATATAGCAAAAGCTATCATTTGATCTGATTTGGCAGGAAACGCTAATAATTTACCACATTTTGAACGACTTGAAAAGACACAATAAAGACGCTATTACGTAGAGCAGGCTTGACAATATTTCAGTTTAAAATCCAGTTTTGGTGAATATTTTCTTTATCAATTTTTGATACCCATTTAGCTTTCACCGAGCTTCACCCCTCCTTTTAGGTGATTGGATGATAATAGAGAATAAGATTCTTGAAGTTTGCTTGGCGAAAACAACATTATGAGTATTAGTATGAGGTTGCACTTCGTATATTTTTTTGCGAAGCTTTCGGTCCGTTAACGCGGGCCTTCATCAGTGCAACTAACTTGAAAAATTCAACACGTCCTTTTTATAGAAGACGGTGTGATAAGGAATTAAATTCTACATCAAAGGCGTCGTATGGTGCTTGTCTGAAAGTGAGCACACATAATTATGCAGACGACTGAACAGGAATTGAACGCATTACATAGGGAGGACGGAGCAGCATGATGGATATCGTGGCTTCAGTACAAAAATAGTCACAAAAAAATAAAATACAACTAAACGCAATGAAAAATATGTGGATTTTATTTGAGAAATCTACTCCGTAACCTTCTAATCTCCATATCGCGGATACGATTGTCGAAAGAGTGGACATATCCAATTTACTTGGAGTAGATGTCAAAGCACTCCAAAGTGGAATTCCCGTATAAAAGAAACACGCTAAGGCAATGGCTCAATTTTTGTGAAACTTTGAAAAAAGTGTATTTAATCCAGAACTACATACTACTTGGAGGTTTAAACGCTCAGGTGTATCTCAAACTTTCAAAAACACAGAAAAACGGGAAAAATTGTGCGGACTTTTCGTAATTTTCGTGTTCCCTTCAACAATATTCGATAACAGTATTATCTTGGTTAAATTTTTTTACATATAATAAAGATTTAACTCTCTCTCTTTAAGTTTACTACCATTTTACGAAACTGATGCAAGACTTAAGTTCAAAACTATCTGGATATAAAAATTCTATTTTTTCAAAAATTATTAAAAGAACTAGGTCCACTTGTAAAGTGAGCACAAAGTCGGCCTCAGTTCCTCCCCCCCTGACTTATCATTCCAGACATATTTAGGTCAATGGTTTTACTACACAAGTGCACTATTTAACGTAATGTGAAGGCTGGATACAAAATTGCAAGTCTAAAAAAAGCGCTTTAGTGATCCACGTTGGGTTAAAAAGTACAGTGAACTTACAATACGACACAATTATACGACACGCATATGCAAGTATAAAACGTATTAAGGCTATTTTCCACTGCGTCCGTTTTGCCCACGCCGGCGGAGGGCAGAGTTTTGAACATGTTCTGTCGTTGTCTGTAGGTACTTGGTCTCGCTTGCACGCCAGAAAAGTTAAAAGTAATGCAACTTTCTCTGCGTGTACTCGAGATAAAGAGCGGACAATCAACAACAGAGCATGTTCAAAACTGTGCGTTCCATCCGCGCAGGCAAGACGGCCGTAGTGGAGAATGGCTTGGGTTTGTGATTGATAAAAAATTTATGTTTGCTTTAATAATTCTATTGCCCAAGGTATGAAAGATGGTTTGGATCTTTCAGCTCTGAATTTTTGGAAAAGAATTTAGAAGGTGCCATGTATGCATGCAAAAAGATGCTTGGAAGAATGTCTTATTGTAACAAAACCCAAAAGCCCATGACACTATAAGACATTAGGTTGTTCCAACAGAGATTATAGTTTGTTCTTGGCTAGACGTAGCTAAACAGTTTGCTAAAATTACACTGCACCTATACGTACATGTCAATTTCAGTGTCTGTGGCACATTGTATATTGGCCCCCTTTTTCTTGCACAAGACGTTATGATGAATGCTCAGTTAATAAAATGCACATTTCTGTCAATTTTCTATTTTGGACCATTTGCTATTTCATTACGGTTTATTATGTGCTGCTCAGACTATTAAGGCGTGGGAATTGCAACATTTCACTTACCTGTTCTTTTTGTTTTGCCTCATCAAAACTGTTTCGTCTTGAGGGATTAGACCTGATTGCATCAGCATTGTTAATTTTCTTGTTCTCCATAACCTCCTACAGTAACTGCAAAGTAAATATACAGTGTATTTCCGCTAAATGATGCACGAATACATAAGTTGTGACTGATAAACTGTGCGCAACGCCATCAGAAACTTCCTTGTTAAATTTGCTTGGAAGCGCATGCAGTGCTTCTTAAAATAATAGTTTGTAATAATACCAAGAGCTATACCTATGCCATTGAATGGAAGGAAGAAGTAATCTAACAGAGGTTTCTGTTTTCATTTGGCAGTTTCCTCAGCTTTTCTGCCAACAAGCCTTGGAAATTTTCTGGAAATGAAGTTGAATAAAAAAACTTTGAAACACACTTACTTCATTGTGAAGAACGCGGCAACTTTAATGTCAAAGCGTTTCAGAGGTGGCGCTAGAAAGGGGGGAGAGGACTCACTGAGGGGGAAAAACTGGCAATCTCATCGGGGAACAATTGCGTCAGCGTTATTAAAGTCTGGTGACTTTTGAGTTGCAGTAAACTTTTTGAGTGAATAGAAGTTCTCGAAAACATTAAACTAAAATGCTAGTTGTTTCCTCGCAAAAAACCTAAAGGAAACCTTGGTAGGGAATGTTCAAATAGACACCTGCATCTGCAGAGAGCTGCTGCATAAAATAATTTTGAAAGCCGACTTTTGAGCGATGAAAAATATAAAGCGTTCCCCGAGCTCCACAGAATTGTTCAAATTGTTCTGATATCATGCTTGTTTGTCTTATTTGTAATTCTGTATCAACGTTTATTGTATGTATTGCATGTAAGTATGTATGTATGTATCTCACCATAGTAACGTTCAAACATGATAGAAATTAAACTTAATTCTTGCGTCATTAAAAACAAATATTAGTACTATTATTGATTATGAAGAGCCAAAGCCAAGGCTTTAGTCTTCCATACACTACGAAATATTTACGAATTTAGATGAAGCCCCCTTGTGAGGGAAAAGCCCGTTTCTTGGGGAATTCTTAGGCTACCCCTGACGCGTTTCGACCATTGATTTCTATATAGCTGGATTGCGCATCCCTATATGTCAGGGGCCGGTTGTTTGAGCGTCGTTTAGCTTAAACGGTGGATAAGTTAGATTTCAAAAACACTCCCGCACTTCTTCCAAGCATTTAAAATTAAATCTTATTTAACAAAACTACAGGTGAATACATAATTATTGTATTCATTTAATATGCTTTCAATTTCGTCGTTCAAGGAAGACATAAATACGATGTTTACTTTGTACTTGTACGCCGTTTAAGCTAAACGCCGTACGAACAACCGGCCCCAGCAGTCCAAATTTTCTAATGTGCAGTTTTGTGGAAACAGCACGTGAATTTATTAATGCAAAGCTTTCGGTCCGTAAGCCCGGACCGTCATCACTGCAAAGCAGACTTTTCGCAATCACGCGTCTCTTTTGAATTAAAAGTGTCGTGATCAGTTGCTCGCGTCAGTTGACCAAATAAACGGTCAAAGTTGCGCGCGTACACGGACAAGAAGAACACAATTAATTACGGACCGAAAGCTTTGCATTAATAAATTACGTGGTGTTTCCACAAAACTGTACATTAGAATAACGATAATCACCATGCAAACATTCAAAGAACTTAGTCCAAATTTTGAAGCCATCGCGACAATCTTGGTACTCCAAACTCTTGACTGTTTACCATGGTTTCGATTGACCGGAAATGTTTCGGCGGCCATCTTATACTCCAAATTCGTGATTTTCGCTGGCTTCACTTTTGCAGCCGGATGTGCCATCCAGTTATATAGAAATCAGTGGTTTCGACTGGCGACTACGTGCATGCACTCAGCTTGGTAGTCGTGGTGCAACTAAAAGTTTTCTGTGGTGGAGCCTAGAGCAAACTTTCCCACGATATGCACCGTGGTAAATGCTTGGATATACGCGACTTTTTCGAGTTTCTTGGGAATGCCACTTACTAATGATTATACACGCCGAAAATAATTCACCAAGATAGGCATTTGTTTGAACACTGAAAAAAACAGGATGTTATGCACTTAACAGAAAGTTGGCTTCGTGTATCAAGCTCTAGAACCACGAATGTGACGGACATGTATCTTAGGAAGATTGGCATTTGAATATAGCTTTTCTACCTTTTACATCAATGTGTATTTTCGATGTACTCTTTCATTAGTTTGATAATTTTGCGGTTCTCACTTTTGCTTCAAAAATTTCCGACAAAAGACATGTCTGACCAACAACGACCCAGAGGTCGTGAGGGAGGAGAGCGTCCCCTATGTGCGCCACTGCTCGGCAGTGCTCGACATCCTCAGCAATTTGGTAGAAATTTAGTAGAACTGTCGACATGAAAATGTTGACCATCTTTGGAGTGGTGATCTTTTTGTTCTGTTTAAGAGCACTCACTCACTTTTTTATTAAGACGTGTTCTGTGGAGTTATTGTTATTGTCACAGGAGGCGTTCTATGCTTTTTATTTGTTGGGGAAGACTCATTTTTATGCATGGATTCTATTTAAAGCAAATATTGTGATGACATTGTATAGAGCACTTGCAAATGATTCCATTTATACATTCGCATGAATGCAATAATTAAACTGTCATTCAGAATGGCACTTCTATATAAAATTAAAAACATTTATAGCAAATTTCATCCTCAGGAAGGAAATGCTATTCAAAGCGAAAAAATGAAGTAATCCAAAATATATGTGAAGCAAATATGACATGTTAAAGTTTAGGTAGAAAGTTTTTCCAAAAATCAAAACAAATACGAAACCTGCCAAAGTGTTTTAAAATTATTTTTGTCGATAGATATAAGCATTCAAAGTTTGTATTTGCGTGTTTTCATTTCCCACAATCCTATGATGCTCACTGAAACAACATTTCACCAACGCGTGACAATCGCATGACGAAACGCATATTAACCATGGGGAAGGGTTTGGTTTTCATAATGTCGTCATTGTCATGAAGAGAGAATCACGATCTTTTTAAACAGCTAAATTGACGCAGTTTCCAACTAATTACTAGAAGGGCAATTATTAGTAGATACTAATTTTTTATGAGATTTACTTCTAAGAAGATAAAATATTTGGCTTCTAAGAGGGATCATAACTTTTCGTTTACAAAAATTATGATTTAGTGCTTAACCTTGTGTTATTTTCATGAGTCAGGATGACAAGCTCATTCCTTGTATGGACTGACGTCATCGCTCCCTACCTCATTATCAATACTGTACAACACAACCAAGATTTTTAAGCTCAGTTAGTAGACAATATACTTGAGAAAAAGTTCGGCCGAGATGGATACTGTTTTAACTTTTTTTCTAAGGTTTTCAATCTTGTTGTTTAAACAATCAAATCATTCACCATGATTAATATATTTCTTCATGCTATAAATATCTTAACTGATGAAACCAGCCAAACGTGAAGTAGACAACGTTTTTGGGTAAAGTTTAATTATATCCTAGCTAACTGGCTTAGCCCTTTTAGCTGCTTTCTTAAATTATTGGGCATGGTTGCAGCAATGCCTTTTTATATTTCATATTGCACAACCTGGACAAGCTTGGAAAGCAAACATTATAGTTCATTAGGTAGACGACGTCATCACCACGTTTCTGATGCTAACGAATAAATTAAAAATGTTAAAAATGAATCATGCGAAGCTTTTGTGATGAACTTTAAAAACACTCGCAAAATCAGCAGAATCAGTTTAGGATTTAAAAGAAAACACTATAAGAACATTGATTTTGAAAGCTCATACTTCCAATTATACAAATTAATGAAATTGATTTCAACATACTTGTTGAGTCATCGCAATGAAACAACAGAAATTTTATCATGTAGTGATGTAAAAATTGCGCCATCAAAAGATCTAATAGGTTTCGTTAATTCGTCCTTAGTTGTAAGGTCTGTTACTGGGCTATATATATATATATATATATGTAATTACAAATATATCACTATAGTGAACGTCTTGTAACTTATATAGCAAACCTTGTGTATTCAAATAGTTCCGGCTATGCCATTGAGTTTCGTCTGGTCTTGGTAAAAATAACTCGGACAAAGTCTTACATGGTAGAAAATCGAATGTTACCTACCTGTTTAAATAAGGACAGATTCCTGAATGACTTCTTTATTCCTATAACTTTAGGTTTTTACTGAAAATACGAGAGATCCGCACACAACTTAGTTAATTATTTTGCAATGAAGTATTTTTGGTAGATGACCTATATAAATATAATATAAAATTTACACAACAAAAAGGCTGAAAATTGATCAAACAGAGCTATTGTGACAAATTTTAAAAACATCGAATTTTGAAAATCCTCCTGTATTTTGTGATTTAAGATTATTGGGTAAAAAATATGATATGGCAATATTATGCAAGAAGTTGGAATTAAAAATAATAAAAAAATTAAACGTTGATGAAAAAAGAGTAAAATAAGGTAGGTTGAGCGATCACTTTTTACTCCTGCTGCTCCGCAATTTTCCGCATATTAAAAATAAAGCGCCTAGCTTCTCAAAAATAAATAATGCCTTGTCGAAATTCATAAAAATTGCTAGGAATCATTATCGTTATGGCAAATGTACAGCATTTGCTTTTCGTGTTGTGAAAGGATATTTACCCTGGAAAACCTGTTTTTTTCTTTAACAACGCAAATGCGTATAGCAAGCCAAAGATCAAGAATGAAGCTATAGGAAGGAGCAAGGCATTGCTGTTATTAAGTGTATTAACATGTCAGATGTAAATATCGAGAAATCTTTGAGACTGCACGCAAGATGCAAATCGATGTTATACATTACAGGCATTCAATTAATTTAACTATCAATTTACGATATGTTTTAACGGTATATACCCATAGAATGGGGACTGTTATTTAGGTCGACACTGAAACCACTGACACAGCACGTGTAAAGCATGATACCATGATTGAGTATTATTGGCTAAATAACTAAATATGGAAATAGTTCAGAGAGTAGGATTGCGTAAGGCAACCAGACTCCTGCACGTGATTACACGCTGCTGATATTCAATATGATTGGCTGGTTCATGAATGCCATGCAGTGACGCAGTAAGAAAACTTGCACAGATCAGGCATCAGCCATGCCTCGTACCCAGGTGCTAGAACCGCTGTTATGGGAATGTCAAACTCCCCAAGAGACCATTTCGAGAGCGGAAATACGAAGAAAGAAACTTTAATTTTTTTATTTGCTACCATGTACTGTTGGGCTTAAAGTCCAGGCCGCTGGCGTTTTTTATAATGTGGGACTAGAGTGTTGTAATTTTTACAAATTCTTAGAATAAACTTAAAGGAAAGGTCTGAATCTTACGTAGATAAGGAATGCAGTAGTTGTGAATGGAGAACTATTTAAGAGCCAAAGATAAAATACTGCCAGTACTGAAGTGCGTAATAATATCTATCCTTCATTTTAACATTGATTGTACTACCATTGATAATAAAATTAATAAAGTTTGGTTTTAAAGTTAAAAAAAAAGATTTGCGCTGTCATTTTTTCTGCGTTGTAATTTTTTTTTGTTCAAACTAAGATTTCACATCAGTTTCAGGTCTCGGATCAAAACAACTTGTCATGCGTTCAGTTATCGCCGGTGTCTCATTAACAGGTTTGTAATAATTATGCTTAATTGTGTTGGCATAGGTACTTCTCACAACCTTTTGGCTATGTCGGTACGCTAATTTACTTCGATGACACCTGGGTTAAATTTAGAGGCGATACCGTTTGGAGGCGAAAACCATTTACATTCAGTGAATATATGTATCAATGTGGCCAAATTACCAAATTATGGCCTTGTCTTCATCAAACCGGTTCTGTACAATCACGACACCGAATTCAACTTTTCAAAAACGAGTTTGAAGCCTCAAACTTCAAGAGCAGACATGAATGAAAACTTTTAGTACAAGAAGTTTCAAGGGTGAATACAGCCAAAAATGGCTGATTTCGGTGTTGTGACAGTACAGAACCGGTCTCGTGTAAACAAAGCCATAATTTGGCCACACTGAGTCTCAGACAAATGCATTCACTGTAAAGGCAAACCTTTATCGCCTCCAAATTATAAAACCCGAAATAAACGTTTTCCAAAGCAACTAAGCTTATTTAATACATGCCTTTCCTGAGACCTTATGGCCACCCAAGAGTAACTTCGAACGCATAAAAGTTCTTTCGATCTGGGACAGCTAAATGTAATCTAATTATTTTTCAACGCAGAAAAATTGGCAGCGTGAAATCTTTCTCTGGGAAAACAACGACAACGCAGAAAAAATGAAAGTGTGAAATTTTCGGTCACTAAGAAAAAGTGACATCAAAATAACAGCTGTGGCCCATCTCGGCCATGGTACGAATTACTTCAGCTTTAACAACCGTTTTCCACTTCAGCCGTATCGTAACGTAGCGCATCTCTGTTTTTGAGAGCACCTGAGCATAGGTCATGCCATTAGAACAACTAATACGCGACAGTACGCTGTGATACGGTTGAAGTGGACTGCTGCTTTCGCAACGACATAAGGGAGCTTGAGTTTCGCTACGTCTACGAAATCTAGTACGACTAAAGTGATTTTATCCGTTAAATATCTGGTACTATAAGGGTAAGTGGTCTTGCTCAACTGTTATTATAAAGATATGCTATGTAAAAGAAACGACGATAAAAAGCCTGTGGTCTCAGACATTTAACGGAGAAAACCTCGTAGTCGTACTAGATTTCGTAGTCGTAAAGAATCTAAAGTTCCCCATTAGTCTTTTAACTACAGACTAATAGGGAAATTTGCTACGTCATGAAATCAACTTTTCATAAACTTGATAGAGGATGATTGGCTGGCGGCAGTTATTTAATTATCTATCAGTCGTTCTCCAGAACGCATGCATGCTCTTGTTAAACATTAATTTTACCATAATAACGGTGAAAAATTTTCTTTAATCTTTAAGTTTTCAAATTATTCAACGTAAAATATAAAAGCGTACTACTGGTGATAAAAATTCTACTGCACATAATACGCATGCTAGCACTTTCAATGTTGGCATACAAATGCAGTTTTCAATCACAATTTATCACTCATGCAGGATCGTTTTGGTCTAATTGCTGAGTGATGTAAAAATTTGAATGCCACAACTCGTCGATAGAATTATCAAGATCTGCAATAACTTTCTCATTCGGATGTTCCATTTTGCAGTTATCTGTGCCACATGTCTCCTTAAATTCCTTTGCAACTCCGTCATCAAGTTTGTAAATAGTGAATTTGTGAACGCTCTGAATGTGTTTATCTTTTTCTGGCCAGAGATGACCACTTTGCGCATCGTAAACTTCCAAGCAGACTTCGGAATCATCCATTTCCTTGTGCAATCTAATCACCATACAGTGGCTACCAATTAAAGTACTTCCTGGTTTGTATTTTACGACAATCAGAGCAATGCTGCTAAATATGTCAACACAGTTCTTATCTTTTGTTTTACACGACAAGGCCAACTGATCGGCAGCATTTGCTAGGGCTTCATCAAGTTGTTTAAGATCATTTATGGTTCCAGAATCATAAACGGATTCCCGGTGAACCAGTTTGACAAAGTGGAGATCGTCGAGAGACCAACTGTACCGTCCAATGTTGGCCTTAAACCAACTTTCGCCTTGAAATAGAAAATTGAATTCGTAATCCACCTTCATTTGAATTTTTTTAATGAACTTGACAGAACACAAATTCATTCTCGTAAGTCTCATTATACAAAATACAGCACTTAGTACGCACGATGACCGGCAGTTAAACGGGCTACGAAATTCCTGGTGGAAGCGTCTCCTGGTTCGAGACACAGAAGAAAGAATCTTTAAAAAATGTCAGTCAATTCCACGATTATAGTAAAAAAAACAATAGCAATATTTTTACGCAATACTTATGCATGAAGTATAAATAGGACCGACGTTTTCTTTTGGAATATAGATTTAAAGAGTAAAAACCTATAAAGCTGCAAAAACCTACATTCTTGTAAGATTGTTGCATTTACGTACATTTTCAATCCGACTCATCTCACTTCGTGCCGCACCATCTGTTTTATCCACATCCTTATTCTCCAAGTAGTGTATCTTTATTTTAAGTGCTTCGTTCTCGCTTCGAAGATTGATGTTTTCTATTCCAAGGCGATTGTTTTCTTTTTGAAGCTCTTTGATGGTACGCTGTGGTATCTTCAGTGCTTCGTTTCCTGACTCCACAGGTTGTTCATCTTTAAGCAATCGTGCTTTTCCAATTGTTGAAATATTCAGTTTCTCCAAATCGGACGAAACGTTATTGGGACTCTTGAACACGTCTGCATCTGTTGTTAAAGCAGACTCACCATGTTCGCTCTAGTGAAACAACGCCCAAAAAATCAAAAACTGTCAGTACGATGAAGCTTGCAGATTAAATGTAATATTAAATTGAATGTTGAGGACGATAAACCCCAGGAAGTCTCTGGCGGTCGGGGTGGCGGCGATATAGCAATAATGCCAATGTCAAACGTGTAACCTACCTTGTATGATTAGTACCATGATACGAAAGGAATACATTAATGGCTAAAATGCAGCTACAGTGTTCAGCTCTTACAATCTAAGTAGCCAAATTTCACTGGGCTGTCCTGAAGCCCATGCAATCAATAATGCCAGAAACGTATGGTAGACTATCGTTAGCATAACTGCGACTTATAGTTCTTCTGGCCAAAGACTTTCGTTCGAAATGTCGAGTACGTTTTTAATTGAATCTTTTAGGCACAAGAGAGTCTACCATTTGTTCTAGGTAAATGAAGCTCAGGCTCTAGGAGAAAACAAATTCTTGGAAAATCTTACTATTTCTTTTAAATTAATTTTTCTATTAATTTATTTTAAGTTATTGCATAAGAAAACAATTATGTAATAAAATATGACTCAAATATCACATAAACAATTCTTGCCATTGATATTTATGAGGGGTCATTCACGCCAAAATGTGATTTCTATACTGTTATGGAGTATTTAAACTTTTCTATTTTAAATCTGACCTCTTACAGAATAGAACTTTACGCTTGTGCCCTAACGACAAGGGGAACGTCTGTGTATTACGCTGACACAAAGTTATTCTTTCCTTCACCTCGCGAAGGTCAATTCCTTTTTTTTCTATTCGCTTCACATCACAGTATTGAACGAGAATGCTTATCACCCAATCAACTCGAAAGATAATATAGCCAGATACATCCGTGTCGTGATTTCTTTTTTCCGAATGTCGCTAAATATCAACAATATACCTTTGAACGCACTCTCGTATACAGAAAAGTAAACCATGTAGGGCCGATATTCACGACTAAAAAACTATGCATTAACCGCTGAAGTTCAACGTCAGATCACCTTCGGATCGGCTAAAATGCTCATACAAATTACAAAGACAAACTAACTATGCACCAATTTTCAGTCGGAAAGTGCTTCAGTTTCCTGTGCTGTCCTCGTGTTACGCGCATGAACAGTAGTATCCTTTGATTTGCTAATTCTCTTTTATGAAAATAAAGTTTGTTGCGCTGCAGTTAATTTCATTTCCTTTTAAATTTTATTCTGTTACTCTAAAATCCGTTCTGTTGAGATAAATTCTGTTGCGCAACGTCAAATTCTATTCAGTTAAAGGTCAGATTCAAAATAGCAGAATTTAAGTACTCCATAACAGAATTATAAATGGCAATTTGGCTGGGATGACCCTGCATTAGATATTAACACTTCATTTTAATAGACTAATTTACAGGCCTTCAAAGTCATTTCCAAGTATATTGATGATGTATAAACGACTAATTTGTAGACAAAAAGAAAAAAAAACTAATTTGCACTTCTCATCTTTACGTCATCTTCGAAACTTTTCACAGCCCAGCCCTATGAAGATAAAGTCTTTGCATACAGAAGATACACTGCAATCGATTTTAAATAATTCAAATAAATTATAAATAAGTAAACCTCCTTTAACTCATTATCAGGGCCGTCTTGAGAAACTCTGTCTTGGGAGGGGGATGTATGCTCAATTAAAGCGACTAACGCAGAATCTTGTACCGACTACATCCATTTAAAACCATTGAAAATCTTGTATGTCCTTTGCTAATAACGCACCACTGACACAGAGCAACGGAATTAAAATAAAATATAATACATTATCTTCAGTAGCCTTTCACTGATAACATATAAAAAACATTATTTCACCTAAGAATTAGCGATATAGTACTTGACTCCGTCAAGTGTAATTCTGGTACCGTACTGTCCGTACATGCAGGGTGTCTAAAAAAAACGCAATCCAACTTTGACTCGCTAGTTGTGCAAGAACGACTTGGTAAACTAGTGCAATTTTTTGATATTTAAAAAGATCAGGCTTTTTAGCTGTGGAACGATGAAAATTACCGCAGACCGACACTTGTTTTTGTTTGTGGGCAAATAAAGTTTCTGCAAAAAGATTGCAGAGTGT
>JAOBYK010958647.1:0-24714 GCA_025434845.1 Phenganax subtilis | reverse complement strand
AACTTCGCAACGAACTTGCGAACTTCGGAACAAACTTCCGAACATTTTAATGAAAAGTGATCTGAAATCGACAATAACTGCCGATGAATTGAAATAATTGATGTTGCTCTATTGAGCGGGCATGCAGGCTGTTCCGCTTCCCTTACGGTGTCTTATAGGGGATCGTTGTGTCGAAGCTGCTTTTATTCATGTACATAGAAAGTATTGTGCTAATATAAGAACTTATAACTGCTTTGCAAATTGAAATATACTTTATATTGCAATTACAATTAGGTATTTAATATATTATAGATAAAGGGAATGTATTTATAACTCACTCATAGTTAAACACTAATATTATATTCCAACTCACAATAAAAGGTCTATATTAACGTATTACGATAAAGTGTAAATGTTGGTGTATATGTATAATTCTGTAGTATTTTTTTTATTTACATATTTTTATTGTAGTACTCCGCGCGGAATTTTCAACACTTTCAACACTTTCTGGACAAAAACAACGCAAGTAAAGCGAAAAATTGCAGATAGCTATCTAAAGTCAAACTCTTCTTTATAAAACGAAAATATTACGAAAAAGTTTGTTAAGGCACGAAATGTTTTATCGCTTTCAGCTTTTGTTTAAACGTTTTTAATTCTTAAATTCACTGCTAAATCGTCAAGTCAAATCGGTCGATCCGTTCACGGAGTATACTTCCAGGTCAATTTATTTGCGTTGCTCGTGCGTAACGTTTCTGTTTTGTTGAAATTGACATAAAAAAGATCTTCAGTTTCCACCACTTCGGCTTCACTTTTTCACTGAGGTTCCTACTCCAGATATTTATTGGGCGCATTCTTGAGAAGTATCTGGTGTCTGGTGAACGGGTATATTCTCTAATCTAGCGGATAAAACTATTATTAACCATCACAATCCGCAAGTTATTGTCGCTTCTAAAGTTCCGCTAAGTAAACACAAATTCTGCAATAAAATACGGCAAATACTGTTTCTCTATTGAATAGACATATTTTGTATCTATTGTATCGAGACCTCACCTGGTACTACCGTACAAGAACTTTCTGGTGTTGGCGTTCGAGTACGAAGTAAATATAAAATAGAGTTTTAGAATTTAGATTCACGTTTACGGCGAACCGCTGACGGCAAAAGTCGCATAGCTAAGTCAACTATGTCAGTTCGATGTTACGGGAGCCTATGTTATGAGCCCTATTCACACGACATAAACTAACCCAGGTTCAACCCAGGTTAAAGTTAACCCAGGTTAATTTTACACGTGTAAACACTACTAACCCAGGTTCAACCTGGGCTTAATTCAACCCACCTCAGGAGGTAGGTTCAGCCCAGGTTGAACCTAGGTTGGATTTGAAAAAGCGCCGTGTAAACACAAACCTGGGTTAGTTTCAACCTGGGTTGAACCTGGGTTAGTTTATGTCGTGTGAATAGGGCTATGAACTGAAGCGTAATTTCGCAACTTCGCTCTACAAAACTGTTGACATTACAATCTAACGTGATTTAAAGTTTGCCGTTAGCAGTTATCGGTTCGCCGTATATGTCAATAAAACTCTCTTATAACTAGCTGTCACGTATGTCATAGTTCTCTACGATATTCTATGCATCACAGAATGCTATTTTCAACCTGTCAAAAATATTATTCTATAAACAACATAGACTGTAAATAGCTTAGGCTTGATTTAGACGTTGCATTTTCGTTCCATTTAATTTCTCGACAATGCAACGTTTAACCGTACCTAAAGCGAAAAGTCAGCTGCGGAACAAGCGTATAACTTTTCATGTGCCGAATCGAAAATGAGCGCAAGTCTTTGTTTAGGCTCATTTGTATTCGATTCGGCACATGGAAAGTTCGAAATTTGTTAAACTTTGTTTAGACGTTAAAGTCGTGAGAAAGAAGGCGTGTTAATGTTTTTTGTGTTAATTTAGACGAATTAAATTTGACGCGGTGGTAATGTGGTTGCAGCCAGCATTGCAGCGGATTTGAGATATTTCGAACTGGCAGGGGGGTAGTGTTCTCTAGAAGGAAGTGCTAGTGTTATTTCAGTGCACTGTCATGGAATTTTTATGATTTGCCAGCTTCCTTGTGAGCTTTGCTATTTGAAATGAATCTTTCTATGGACTCACGAACCAAACAAGTCAGCTGTTTGTATTAATCATCTTATGAGGAGGGAAGGAATGAAATTTTTATGGCGTGAATGTCAACATCAAAATACCGAAATTTATTGAAAGTTTGGATATCAGTTGAGCAAGTAATTAAACATTTAATAAATGTTGGAAACTTGGGATTGCAAATTTAGTTGAGGTCTGAGTGAGAATATGGAGACTTGGAGACCTACGGAAAGGGCGAAGTACGGCATAGGTATCGATACTGTTCACATTCGTTTTATCGCGTTGAGAGTCATAATTGAATTGATTCGCTTCATGAATTTTTGTCTCAATTTCCAGCGATCTATAATTTTGATGGAAGAGTTAACCATGGGCTGCAACTTGATGTTGGAGACGCAGTTCAGATATTTGAATCATGTGCAGGTAATACATAGCGTAATAACGACATTTCCAGCGTGATCTATTCAAACTGTCATCTACACACACAATACACACGAGTAACTCGTGAAAAAAACTCCCTACTCGTTTCTTTGGTTAATGCTTCTGTTCTGAAAAACGATTTGACCTTTTAACGTATTTTAAATGATTCCTGTTGTGTAAATAAATAGATTTACGTACAAGATTTCTTGTAGAGTAAAATACAGGAATATTTCTAACAATTGTTTACATAATGGTTTATTGGAATGCATCCTAAATTCCATTGCTCATTTAACGTATTGTCTGGCAGTTTGCGATTAAAAAGCCTCAAGTAGTGAAATGAGCAATTGTATTGCCTCTTTTATGTGCACACATTCAACTGAGGTCAAAAACTATGTTTTGAAACCTGATAAAAAAAATTCTTTTTCTATAAGGCCTTCTCCTTGTTTATGTTAATTGACAATATTATTAAGACTGGCAATTCGGCTTCCTGTCTGGACAACGTAACTAATAATCGTAAAACTATGTAACTTTATAGGATCTCTATACTGTACATAATCCTGATCCCAGCAGACTATTTAGTTATTATTTCACAGTTTCAGTACACTGTAGAGAGGATGAGAGGCCAAGTTTATTAAACACTACTACATTATGCTGGGCCTCTCAGCCTCACACAAGAACAAGTGTCCATTGGAGTTATGGACATTGGTGAGAGAGAGTGTGGGGGAGGGTGCTACTATTTGCTAGCAACCGTTTACTGCAAACGTTTTTTCATGTTTGTTTACGTTTGACAGTTGCACGTTTGCCTTTTGAAACGTGAACGTTCGCATGAGAGAAGTAGCATGTTTTGACAGAAAATGGGTGTAACTGGGCGTTACCTGTCAAAACATGCTATTTTCATCATTCAAACGTGCACGATTCAAACAGCGAAGTTTCAAACGTAGACAAACATGAAAAAATGTTTACAGTGCAGTTAACGGTTGCTTGCAAATGGTAGTAAGGCATTTATGCCAGAGCTACTCTTGATTACAGGCAGCCTTGGCTTCTGATTTAGACTACCCTAGGCTAAATTTGTTTATTTTGATTTTCAGTAGGTGTCTATCTATCGTTGTCTGAAGCCAGACAGTTTTGCTTTTGTTTTCAGTGTCAAATTTTCATGTATTAGGTTGAGAATAGGCTGGTCTTCAGTGCACCTTATCACCTTGTATATTTCAAGGCAATTCTAGTTTTCAAAGTACTATTCACAAGATATAAATTTAATCGATTTGCAAACTTCAAATCAATACTGTTTGCATTTGACCAGATATGGACTGCAAAATTTGTTCACGATTTTCACAGCTCCTTTTGTCATGAGTGGTTTGAATGTATTAGAAGCCATTGCTTTGACAACATTATTTCACTGCATTAGTACCATCATGTGATATCATTCAAATCCTTGCCACAAGTGAATCTTCAGAATCAACTTGAGAAATTTATTGGCATAGCTTGTGTCCTCATTGAGTTGCATTTTAAATATAAGTGTACAAGATAATATGTTGTTAAAAGAGTACCAGTGACCTCCTCTGTGGTCTGTGGTTTTCAATATATGCTACCTATATATTTTTCGTTTATTCAGAAACTCTTGCTAAGATTATTGCTAGTAGAAAGATCAGGATGCAACAGTGTACAGAGTTCAACTAATTAAAAAGGAAAAGTCTATGTGACCATTCCAAACTTTGAAAACAAGGAAATTTAAATTTTGCAAAGTAAAAGGCAAAAATGTTGGAGAAAGCAATAAGTATAAAATTTTATCAGTAACGTATTTGAGGAAGTTTTATTGTTACATTAGGTTTTTTACATTTTCTTATTAAACACAAAATTCATTTCAAGAACAACTCATGAGAGGATTGAAACTTTGATACCAACTCTTTACATTATCTAGCAAAAAATTACGTATCATTTGTAGTGAAATAAGCTAGGCAATTTTAATAATTTATGCCCAATAAAATATTCTGCACGTTGCAAATCATTCTTATTCCGCCCGAAGACATGTCCCGAAACGATTGTTCTGTGCCTTTGGACTAATTCCTTACATGTCTTCATGGAATCTTTACACTGTCATTTTGTTAATATTTGCAACAAGAAGCGATGTTTTCTGAAATCTAACAATTTTTAAGAAAATAATAAAGATCTAGTCAACATAACGTGTCGTGATAATGTTAATAATACCAACATTAATATCTGTGGTTTCGGCATGATGCAAGCAGTACCCAAGCCTCCAAAGTTACCTATTCAATGGATCCATACATTTATTTCAAAATAGGATATGACGACTTTATCAGCAAGATGACAAAAAAGTTCGAAACAGTGAACACTTTCGTATATAAATTAGAATAACTACAACCTATTTCGGTTTGACAGATCGTGAACGGATGCGTGGACGCACAAATTCTAATACTAAACACTTCTGAGCTATATTTTGTGCAAGGTCGGTCATGACTTTGAACTTCTTACTGTGTATGACCAAAAAGACAAATAGCATTCCGAAGTTTCCGGGGAAAATGCTATATCGTTGTAGATAAACGAAAGGATTTTGCTTCCAACGTTTGGCCAAGATTTTTACATATGGTTTAAGGACATCACTTCAGAAAAAATAAGTATTGTTTTCGAACTGAGAGCATTCTTAAATGCTAAAAAATTAAAACTTCAGTCAAGTTTAGTTTGATTAAAGTAAAACTTTTAATCTTTGTCTAGGATGGTACAGAGGATGTTGTCTGAAAAATAAAGCTTTAAAGGTTTGGGAAGACCTTTACAATGCAGCTTACTAGTTTACGTTACGAGGCTTAGGGGCCAAGCTATTTATACCCATTTCTATATTGCTTGGCCCCTTATCCTCACTTCCTCGATGCTATGACGCAAGTGCCCGGAATGTCTTTTGCAGTATCAGTAAGAGCCAGATAAACTGCTTGAGCATTTGTCGAAATTATGGTATATAATGCTCATACTGCCATCCAAAGGACTAATAAATATAGGTGGTGTAGCTTGTATCATTTTCTATATAACTTGTATAATTATACAGGACTTGCGATGACGTAATGACAGAATCATCCATTGGTACTTTAGCGTTCCCTCTTTCCTTTGCGTTTAGACTGCTTTAATTTAGACAATTTCACGTGGGGGAAAGCTTTTATTACTTGTGTATGCTTGTTTACTTAAGTGAATGAATTTTTTTTGTTTCCAGGGGATATTTCCTGCTTCGTTTGTGCAGTTGAAAGAATGCATTGTAGATAACTTAGAGTAAGGAATTGCACTGTATTCTGCTCAGCTGTTTAGTCGTCGCACAGATTTACGCCATGTTTTTTATTTACTGAAGATCTATGTATTTTTCTTCGATTTCTTAAATTCGTGACAGAGTAACTTGAGTTAATTTTAATCATTTAGAACGCCACTGGAAGTAATAACTCCAAGTGGAGACGCAATAATAAGAGAAGTGACTGCCGTACTTCGAGAGTGGTTGGAACTCTGGAAGAGACTTTACCTGGTAACATACACATTTCGTACAGCATGATTTACCGTCATTATATCTACAGGATACTCATTCTATACTCTATTACCCTAGCCTCGTACCCAGGCGCTTTTTTGCACCACTATACGCGTTCGTAAGCGAACTGCCCAATACCCTCGTGCAAAGGTTAAAAAATAGCGGCTAGCCTTGGGAACGAAGCAGATACTGATTTGAAAAACCTGACAAGCTATTGCTCTACTATATACTTAGAAGAAACGCTTGGTAAATACTTTTGTAATTCGCTGCTGGTGTCTGCATGTATCGTCATGCACACTGCTGTTCATCATTTTTTTATCGCTGCAGAAAAACTGCCGGGCAAAAGTTGTGGAGATGAAGAAAATCATGGACCATCTAGTAAATATTCGCTCAAAGATTTTGTCTGGCTTTCTTACTCAGGTTCGTACTATGGACTTTTTTCAGACTGCAAGGTAGATTATGTAGCCTGCATGCTATTCCACCTGCGAAGAGATACATGTAAGAACATCTGTAACTGCACGCAAGCTAACCATGATAAATAAAATCAGGAGGGAATTTAAGCTTACACTATCTGACAAAATTCAGGGTTTTAAATTGATAGTCTGATGTTTTTCATCATATTCTTGGATACAGTCGTCATACTATACGTTGTGAATGCTATGCTACTTGCCGTATATGGTTGTTTCCAATACACAAGAGCCTTTGCGCTGGATGAGAGTGGAATATTTGGCGGTGAAGTATTCACATGCAATACTAAAGTAAAACTATGGCTTCCCTCTATAGAGCATTGTACTAATGAAACGTACTGCAGAACAATGTCTCGCGGTGATTTAGCACTGGCAATGCAAAAAGGCAATGTAATATTTTTTTTCTTGGTATTTTAGGCGTTGATTGTCGAATTGAAAGCTGAATTGACGTCGAAGATAGACTTTTGGAACAGGTATGACCGTACCATGCATATGCCCATCTCACTCACAGAATTAATTGTGGTCACATACTTCATATAAACTTGCATGTTCAGCGCTGTATGTCAGAAGCTTACTTTTTGTTACTATTACACTACTTTATGTGCAAAAGTCTGGGACTATAACTACATTTAACTTGGTGGAAGGGCGACCAAGATCCATAATGAAGGTTTTTGAGACGTTCTCTGATCGTGAAATTTTATCTAATACAAGCTTTCGACTGCCAGTCTGCAGCCTTCCACAGTCTTTTTGTCACTCTACCTGCATTTTGAAGATTGCAGATTGGTAGTCGAAAGCTTGTATCTAATAAAATTTTATGATCAGCGAACTTCTCAAAAACCTTTATGACTATCTTATTATGGATATTCTGTTTAGTCAAATGGAGTTGGATCTAGTGCCTCGCGGGGTAGATGGAGTGGCAGTTGATGTTGATCATATTAGTGTTGTTGAGTTATACAAGATTGTAAGTATTTTAAAATCCATGCATTGAAGAGACCCACGGGATTATTCAGAGTAAAACAGCGATCCGTCGTGTGCAGTATGTTGGTTTCACAAATTGCATCATGTGCACCTCGCTACATAATGGCTTATCAATGCGTGTTATGAATGAATAATATGAGTACAACAGTCGTTTTAGTGTACTTACTCTACTGCGTTTTTTTACAGTATCATGCATACTAATCTTTATTAAATGCAAGAAGATATGTCATGGACTAGAGAAGTTTTTGAGGGATTGATAAACAGTTTGCACACTTTTAGTCCAAAGTTTTACTTCGCACTACCTACCAGCTGTGATTATGGGCGAGGTAGACTTGCCTTATCACACAGTAACATAAACGTGGAAGTATGTGGCTGTATATAGGCTGTTTTCCACTTCGAATGTAATGTAGCATATTTATAAGCCAAAATTTGAGTTATACATAATATTTCAGAGACATGCAGGTATTTCATTATTTTAACTGTCAACTGCGTGCAGTGCCGAAGAAATTCTAATCTTTGAATTTCCAATCAAATATTCGTTCTTACGGCAAAAGTTATAATCTTTTTCAAGTGCTATTTAAAATACACACCAGCAAAAGCAAAGTGTTTCCGCACGACACGCTTCAGACCGAATCTACGCAAACCAGAAGGACCACATTTTCAAGAAACCTTGTGCTCTTCGGCCACTTCATGCAGCTGGCTGTAGTAATTAATTAACATATACTGTATCTGTTTTATTTAAGCACGTACAAAGTTTGAAAGAGAGCCAGAAAATTGTAAGTACACTTTATACATTGCTCAGCTAAACCGAATTGATAGTAATAATGATATAATGTGTATTATTTATGTAGGGCTAAATCTATATGAATATCTATATGAATATAAATCTATATGATGAATATAATGAATATAAATCTATATGAATATAAATTTTGAAGCGTTTTACAATACATGTCATACAATTGACCGGAGTTCCAGCAATTCGTGTTATTACTTTGCTGGTCTACTTACCTAACCTACACAAGTTCTAATTCATTACGTATTTCTAGGAAAGAGAGGCGTCCATGCCGAGATCATCGCGATCCATCGTCAAAGCTCATCGTCACATTTTACTATCAGTCAAGAGATTTGTTTGTCACGTTGAAGACAATTTGGAAGTCTATTTTTCTCTATTTGATGGTGATGGTGAAAAGTTTCTCAGGTGCGGTGCAATATGATCTAGAGTAAATGAGTATCTCAATTTACATCAATTTTCGGTGAAGAACCCCACAGTGCAATGTCATGTAAAAGCGGATGCAACTGTAAGACACTGTTGTTGGCGAAGACGAATTTGTGTGTAAAAATAGCGGTTGATGGGGCACAGGAGCGGACTGACAACATTTTGGGTCTCGGGCCAAAATGTAAATTTGGGCTCCTCGCTTTAATTTAACAAATAAAAGTAAAGGAAATGCTTAGATACTGTATAAGTATGGTATAACCGTTCAAAAGAAAATCAGGTTCCTAACTCCAGTCTCCATTTGACAACGAGAGCACGTACAAACTACAGTTTGTTTCACACTTGAAAGGATTTAATCAATTATTTGGGGTACAAGTCCAAAACTGCCGTGACCAACAAGAATAATTCTCACACTCTCTCATTGAAACACTTGCACTTCCGTTTGAAGGTCATACAAAGTAAATAGAGAGTTTTAGATTGACGTTTACGGCGAACCGCTGACTGCAAACGGCAAAGTTTAAGTCGCATTTTAAAGTCAACTATGTCAGTTGTTCGATGTTACGGAAACCTATATAGTAAACTGAAGCGCGACTTCGCAACTTCGCTCTACAAAACTGTTGATATTACAATCTAATGTGATTTATAGTTTGCCGTTAGCAGTTAGCGGTTCGCCGCAAACGTCAATCTAAAAGTGCCTAATTCAACGAAACTCCACGCATCTTTTTTCAGCTGACTGGCAAGAACCAACTTAAACAAGATTAAGTAAATGTGGAACGATTAAATGAGAAAAATAGCTAATTATGATAAAAAAATATTAATGACTTAACGTCGATTATTATAGTCAAACAAGTCTACTTGCTGAAAATATTTTTGACTTTCAAATTTTGAGCCCCGAAAGCCTCCTGGCCCTCGGTCCACGTCCGATTGTCCTACCGGTCAGTCTGCCCCTGATGGGGTATGATAAATTGTAACCTCAACTTGGCTGTCATTCTATGCTATGGCTTCTAGCTCTTAGACTGCACCGACATTTTGGAATGAAACTAAATTATATTGGAACAAATGTTGTTTTTTTCATTTTCTGAATAAAAGAGTGCTGCACTTGTATTGTTAGATCCGTTCTTTTCCTCTCTCATATAGTGACAGATTTGTAATGTATTTAAACAAGAATGATTCTCCAGATGTCGCTGAAGCTTTGAGCTCAGAAAAGACCAAGACACTTTTTACGGTACTGTACAGGCAAAAACGTGTAAATGTTGTTGTAATAAGAGCATCTCGACAGCATCTATTGTATATCCAGGGTAGGCGAGAGTAGTTGATTTGTTTGCAATGGTGCATTGCTCGTCACACAGTTTGATGTTTAAGTAAAAATACAGTACTACTGGAGTCAACGTCCTTAAAGTACTTTTATATACGAATGCATATTAAGACAGTCGTCTAAAAAGGCTTGCAGCTAAATTCCAGTGGCTGGTCGTATAAAAACGAGGTTAAAGTTAACTATAGTTAAATACGAATGTCAACCAATCAGAATCGCCTATTCAAGATTTAACTACTCTTTAACGACAAAATCGTAGTGAAAATGTAGTTAAAAGTTTTATACAATCGGCCTCAGAATTGGAGTTGACCATTTCTGCTAGAAATGCATCAATTGACGAGCTTTAGCGGGGTTTACTAAGCACACTGTACGTTACATAGCATCTGTAGCTATGTTATTTTTACAGGATCTTGGGAAAAAAATGTTTGCTATGGAATTATTTATCGTTTGCCATGTTGTCAGAACAGGTAAAATCGTAATATAAAGCTACTCTATCATTATCAACATTCGTTTCATTTACGAGTGTTATATTTTTATTCAGGGCAGATGCACACTGAACAAACAATTAGAAGGAAGCATGCGTTTAGTTTTCGAAGACCGTTTGCTTGTGGAGGTAAGCTTGTGATTAAACAACATATTGTGCTGCAGTTTTATCGAATAAGTGTCGCAGCGTTCCTGTCACTGGAAGGATTACTAATTTTGCTCAGAATTTGAAAAATGTTTTAAATTTATGTTTCAGTTTTTAACGTGCAAGAAAACCTTTTTTTGGATGATGATTATTTTGGAGAAGATAAACCGTTTTTCGTTCCTCTTTTTCCGTTAGTACTTTTTTATGCGTCTATAGAGTAATGTACATGGTGTTCTTTCGATTTTGTTTCTACCTATGCAGTAGAAAGTGTTTGTTCAACCATCTTTTCATATTTTCCTCAGCTGCACCAACGAAGCCAACTTTCATAACATGCACGAGGATCTAGTTCGAAAGTTTATAAACAAAACACCGACGTCTTCTTCTACTGATGGAATGAGTACGTATTCGTATAATGTCTTTATTATCATTCTGTGCATGATAATATTTTAATTATACGTGGGGTTATTCTATGCTTTAAGCCTCTGACCTGCGTGGATTTGCGAGTTCTGGGATTGCATACCGACTAATGTGCTCATAGGGGTCTTTTCAGGTGGTATCACAATTGCAATAGGTTGTTTTCAATCACGTGATTCTGAGATTTTAGATGACGGGCAAGTATGTCAAATATGGCCGTTGAAAACAGTTCAGTTGACTTAAACAATAGTCGAAGACATAAAGGTTCGATCTCTTTTTAATTTACTGTTGTACAGTCTACTCAACATGGAATAAAACGTCGACAAACTTGTGGCTTGCCCGTCATTTGGTTAAAAAAATCACGTGATTGCAAACCACCTATACCCACGTTGTTTCTTACATGACGTCACCCCATTAGTTGCTGCCGCAGCGAGCGAGACCAGTGAGCGAGACAGCAGATCCTAAATTTACGTTGCGGGCGCCATTCAAAATTTTTATTTGGTGCATTGCATTATGATACCAGTAAATTTCAGCTGTGGTGCAGTGGGGTCTGTCATGCAACTATAGCACGTGCATCGCTCAACGCGATTGGGACATATTCAACGAATTATTTAGTAAATTTTTCTCAATTGTTTTTACTTTTATTTTATATTTAATCATATATATTACTTCACGTCACATTATTTTACGATGTCGTTCCGGCGTTAAAGACGTCTTCCAATATAAATACGGCCATTTAAAGAACTTCATGTTTACCGTTTTTTCACAGATATGAGTGTTTCACTTAAAGTATTTAATGGAGACCGCAATAAAGTAAGCTGCTGGGGCCGATTGTATAAAACCTTTAACTACGTTTTAACTAGGATTCGTTGTTAAAAGTGATTAAATGGTGAATACGCTATTCTAGTAGACTGATATTCGTACTTGACTATAGTCAACTTTAACTACGTTTTTATGTGCAATATATATATATATATATATATATTTATATATTTATATATAGAGTTTGGTTTTTCCACTCTTGTTGCGAAGTGAAATATTCTTTATGAACCCGAAATCAAGTCTTCGGACTTGGAAGGTTTCTCTTTAGTTTTTGCCATGTTGATATTGTTTTCATGTTTTCAAGGTGGTTGGAGCAAATCCCCTGTGGATACCAGCAGATATTTGTATCACAAGGAAGCTGGGATTTCCTGAAGTAATATTACCAGGTATAAAGTAATACATTTTCAAATCTAGGTCTTAGGTACCTTAATTTACAAGATCTGTTGCGTGCACTTCACACTGCACAGTGTAGTCTCTGTACACTATGCTATATCTAATTGTCTTATATAACAAAACATGAAGTTCACAGGCAAAAGGTTTTCTTTATAAAAGCCTCTCGGGGAAATGTATGCAAGAAGAAAAAAAATTCGCATGCTGATATCATCCATGTGTGTTAGTAATAGATCTCTGCTCTCGACCAATCAGAACGCTAAAGTATTTTGACTGATTTATAATTATGAATGTTACACGAAAGGGGAAGGAGTTGGAGAAGATATTTCCAATCATTAATTTCCATGTCCATCCGAAAACCTGATCTCCATGGTATTCTCGTAATGTTGGGGTCGCAGTATTCCCTAAGGACCACAATATTATGTTTTTATCAGCATACACAATATTAGTTCTAAACAATATGAATAGATACTCACTGTCACAATATCGGTAGTTGGTGGCACAAAGTAGAATTTCAGTTGTTTGGAGATGCATGAAGTTATTTGTATCGTAATGTGCATGTATTGTACGCAGAACCAATTTAGTTTATATAGACCAATGCTGGACGGGTATATTTTTAGGTGACTTTAGGAACGATGTGTTTGTTACATTGGAGAGAGGGGAATTTGAAAAAGGTACAGTAAAAAGCATTCATGGTGATACGAGAATCATAAATGCTATGCACTACACAATGCATATTTGATTGAATGTTTTGATAGCTGGAAAGAATATTGAAGTGAGTGTATCTGTACTGCTATCCAATGGAACTATTGTGCAGGTACTTGTTCGCTTTATCACATCAGCTTTTCTTATTTTTCTTATGCCAATTAGTGTGTGCATGCATATACAGTGTATGGTCAACCTATTGTCTATATACTGTTGCCACCTCTCGTCTGTAGTTGAACTCTGGGAATCGTTATTAGCGCATGCAATTTGAGGCTCAGTTTCATTGCCCAGTTGTGTGTTTAAACTTTGCATATTTCCCACGCAGTGCATGCAAAATTAAAGTCGATTTTAATATTATTATGTGCATGTAATTTATAGAATTGCGTTTACGCTGGTGCTGGGTCGAGAGCGTTGAGTGAATACCAGTCATTGATTCTGTATCATAATAATAATCCTAGCTGGAATGAAACCATCAAAGTAAGTCTGCAGGCTCGTACATATATCAATAAAATTTTAGAGTCATAAAGATACGTCACCTCTCTATATGCACATTTTCTTAAGATCACGTGCAACTCGCAAATCCTGAACTATTGCTCCATTCTTTCGCGATGTCTGTATTAGTCAAGTTCAACTGAGTTTTAGACATTCAGCTGTATGGTGTTTTGTTGTTGATTTCTAATATTTCACTCGAAAAGGAGAACAGGAAAAACTTTGATATTGTTCTGATTTAGTTAAATATTCCAATCGACAAGTTCCATGATTCTCACGTCTTGTTCGTGTTTAAACATTGTTCTACAACAACCTTGTCTTACGGTGAGTGCAACTTGTGACTTGAAGTGCATCTTCATTTATCTGCTGTATTTCCGCCGAATTTGTACAAAAGTTGTCTTGTTTGGTACTGTACTCACTGCGTAATAGACAAAGTTCTAGTGTGCTCAAAATTATCGCGTAAGCTGGAAAGAGTGTCGTAAGAAATAGTAAAACAGCAAACTTTTATTGCGTAATTATAGCCTGGCGAAGTTTGTATATATTGTGCATTTTTGTATTATGCTATATTGATACTTTTTTTTGAAAAAAATCAATGTCGGCGTAAAGTATACAAAATTTTCCAACGTTGCATGTCTGTATTACAACATTTGGAAACCAAACTTTGAGGTTTTACTAATTTTTGATGTCCTGTCCAGCTGTGTTATTAAATATCCTTCTTTTTGCCTGGATCAAAAACTATTTTATTACGAAAACTTCCTAGATAATCACTTATTTTCAGGGCGAGAAAAAGGAAAAAAGATTTTTGGTTTTGCTTTCTTGAAGCCTTTAAGAAGTGATGGTACGACCATATTGAATGGAAGGCATCATTTAGTTCTGTACAAGGTATGATATGAGTAAACATCTGTGCTTTGGTTCATGCATAGCATTGTACTATAATACGTCATACCAACATGAAAACGAGGCTTGGTAGTCAACTGAATGTTACGATTTCGCTGTGTGACCATCTTGTCTCATGCTGGCATGACTTAGTTTCCGGTAAAAACTATTTTTACATACAGCCGTGCGAAGGCTGTTTACAGATCACTTTCAGTTACTTACTGTGTACAGTATAGTATGGTAGGGCATAGATTGTTGCACACTTCGAATTTTTTCTTGGCCAAAATATGTGCTTTTCGCATATCATTGGCTTCAAAATGATGTGACTACGTTTCTAGACTAGTTTACTGGATTCCAAAAATCCTGGCAAATATCTTGTTTATCCTTCATCCGTGGCAGACCTCGCATGGGTTGAAAATCAACATGGAGTAAATCATTCATTTAGAAGCTCAAAAGAATCACTTTTTGTTTCCACTTTAACGTGTTCTACTAAACTTACTCAAAATCGTAAGTAAGAGAGAGAATGATGTAAGCTCTCTGTGTATTATGGGTAAAATGCAAATGTGAACGAAGAATGTCCTGGGGGCGGTTGTTCGTACGCCGTTTAGCTTAAACGGTGGTTAAGTCAGAACTCAAAAACACTCCCACACATCTTCTAAGCTTTTAAAATCAAATATTATTTAGTAAAACTATGGGGAAATATATAATTATTGTATTCAGTTGAAAAACTTTCAATTTCGTTGTTCAAGGAAGACATAAATATGATCTATATTTTGAACTTATACGCCGTTTAAGCTAAATGGCGTACGAACAACCGGCCCCTGGCAGTTCAGTTCCAGCTAGGTCTCTTTTTCCTGCTTCTACTGCTAAAGAGTGGGTTAGGAAGAGGGACCTGGAATTGGAGGATGCAATATCCTCGGCCATAAAGAGCGTTTATTGTTTTCTGTGTCCTTCAAAGGTGCACTAAGAAACAGCTCTTACCCTTGAGTGTTTTTCTATTAATCCAGGGGCCGGTTGTTCGTACACCGTTTGGCTTAAACGGTAGATAAGTCAGAATTTAAAAACGCTCTCACATGTCTTCTAAAACTTTCAAATCCAATCTTACTTAGTAAAACAATGAGTAAATACATAATTATTGTATTCAGTTGAAAAACTTTCAGTTTAGTTGTTCAAAGATTAGAAAAAAACGATTTCTATTTTGAACTTATCCACCGTTTAAGCTAAACGCGCTTCGAACAACCGGCCCCAGGGTTGAAATTTGCTTCTTTGCTTAAATAGTTTCCATCAGTTGTGTGATTCATGCAGTTGAGAAAGTTTTCAGTTCCAAATATTTTGAAACCATCTTGCAGCAGCCCAATTTCTCTTTTGCACTTCGCTTTTAGGCGATTGGTAAATATGTTTACGGTCTTGAAGAATGTTATTCTAATTTTTCTAGTGGACTTGGTGGGTTTATTAAGATGGAGACAGCACAAACATAAGATAACTGAAGTGTTGGATTCTCTTCTCCAAGTTCGTGGTGATGAAATTATGAAAGTTAGTATTTTATTTATCCATTGCTGTATTTCTGCAATAATATATAAAGTACTTTGTGCGGCTTAGTGTGACAGTAGCTACATAACTGTGGGGTTTGAAAATCTATACAATGAAAACGTGTTTTAATTTACAGTTACTTTGGTTACAAATTGTTAGCCTTTAACTACAACTTCGATGTATTGTAGTTTGCAACAGTACAACTGTTTGATGTATTGTGCCTGTAAATGCTTTTGTTGAAATTAGATCGTTTCTTCAATCATTTTTATTCAATCACGTGTTTGCTGCATGTTTTTATGTTAGGACGCACGAGTACCTGCGTCCTTGAACTTATCTTTCTAAAAAATGGGAAATAGTTGTTCAAGTGACATGATGATGAATCCTTTGACTTATATATTTTTCGAATGCTTCTAAAGAAGAGGAACATTTAGTAAGGAGGATTCTCTTCCAGGCAGCTAATCTCTTTATTACTACAACAATGTTGCCTTTACTTTTAGTTTCTCCAAGATATTCTTGATGCATTATTCGCAATCTTACATGAAAACAGTGAGACCTCTGGCATGTTAGTTTTTAAAAATCTGGTAAGAGTCGTTGCATAGCCTAGGTTACAAAATAAGAAGCAAAGTCTTTGTCATAACATACTGCAGAATGTTTATATGGCGAGTTTAAATATGTTTTTCCATATCGCTTTTTAGATATTTATCATTAATTTATTACTGGATAGCAAATATCAACAATTTCAAGCTGTATTAAATACATATATCGATCATCATTTTAGCGCTGCACTTGCGCACAGGTACGTTTTCTTTTTGGCAACTATATTCTATGATTTATCATTTACCAGCCAAATCTGCTGTAGAAACTGTATTAGAACATCGCAGTTGTTAGTAGCACTCATTTCGTAATTTCAAGGAATACTCAGATTTTGCAATGAACGCTTATATCACGTGAAATTTAAAAGAAATTATCGATTAACATTTTATAGACACATCGTTCCCTTGTTTAACAAAGCCGTGTCAACGTGTAAAGGAAAGGATGGGTCGGACGTGATGAAAGTTGCCAAGGTTGGTTTCTTGCACAATCGTATGTGTACAGTTTGATTTTTCATTTTTCATTCGGGGTAGTGATATCAGTGATAACAGAGTGAAAATTATTCCACGTAATTTTAATGGATGACTGCACTCGTAGACGTCTTTATAATGATGTCTTTTGCAGGCCCTCCAGTACATTATAAAGTTCGCCATGCAATCGTGGGCTTTGAATACAAGGTATCGTCTGTTTAAATGACAATTTTGCATTTTTCTAAGTGATTCATTGTTTTGTATTCGCTTCTCACCACGTATTCATCTGCATGGGGTTTTCGTACCAAGCACTGGTATAATGTACGAGTTCCGACTCGCAAAAATTCTTTTCAATAGCAAAAAACAGTATAAAACTAAACACGTGAGAAAAGAGGGCGGGTATATTTGCAAACTTAGTATAAAAAGACGACAATGGACGCTTTAGCTTGTATACATGCATGAGCTGTCTTGGGAAGGTTGGGATGCATGTGGCATAGAGAACTGGAGCTTTTTTCTAAACGCTGCACCCGATAAACTGCTCTAGCGACGAGGGCGTCATTTTTTGTAAAAAAGAAAATGAATAATTTTTCGTCCCCCACTACAGCAAAATTAAACACTCAAAAATTTCATGGGACTTATCACGTGGAGTTTTTGTTCCACCGCTCGTGACTTGTCCCATGCAACGTTGTTTTATTAAAGTTGATCCAGTTTACTTCCTTACTTACGATGTGCCATTAAAATTAACAAATGTGTTGCATTTCAGAACAAAACCTGAGAAAAGTAATTTGGAGTTTAAACAATCAATACGTGAATTGTTTACAAAGTTGAATGCGGCAATGGAGAAAATTGGGGATGGTTGGCGTGGCACTCAGGTATAATACTTGTCAGCTTTAATCGTCTGTATTATTGAAATGGAGTACTGTAATTGTGTTTTGAATACTCTGTAATGTTTCTCCTTAGAGTGCCATTCTTCTCAATCTACCAAAGGTTTACAATGAACTTTCAACTCTGTTTACGGATGATGAGCTGGCGTAAGTTCAAAAAGATTTCCTCCTGGTGGCTGCGTACTGTGAACGCGTTGTCTTCATCAGTTCTCAATCATCAATCCTGTCCCTATTTTCATATGACATTAGGGATGGGTTTGTGAATACTTGTTCCATGCTGTATTGTAAGAAACGTTTGTTTTTTTTGTAGGGATATCTTGAAAGATTTATTTTGCAGCGCTCGATCAAGCTCACTAATTTTTGACAAGTTGAATTTTTTGGATGGATTAATAACAACAAGTCCGCTCTTTCACAACGAAAGTATGTATAAAGTAATTCTAAATGGTGACTAAATATTACCATTAACATAGTAACAGTTTTTCTGTCTAATTTCTCTCTGAATGAAGAACCATCCGGTATAGAATTCGTTTTCGAAGAGCTCCGTATGGGAAATCTCGCACTGGAAACATTTATTCATTGTGCACGAAGTTTCTCGTGAATGATAACAAATACTTCATTTACGATACATTATTAAAATATGTTAATTTCACCACCTAGAGTGGGGTTAAGAAGTCCTCATTGCGTACCCTCCTTGAATGATCTCACAGTTACAATGTCCGGCCTATAATAGATCTTGCATACCTGTACCTACAGTCGACTCCCGATAACTCGAACCCTCGTTAATTCGAACCTCGCGCTCATTCGAAACAAAGTTGATTTCGCTTTAATTTTTTAAAAACATTTTCAGTAATTTTACCCCCAACAACTCGAACCTCCCGCTAACTCGAAGCAATTTTTGCTTCCTTTTCCGAAAACGTATCTCCCAGAGTAAATACGTCTCCTAAGAAACTCATACTCACGCGTAATATGTAAAATTTTTTTTATCTAAAATGAACTCACAAAGCTCTCTTCACTGTAACTCACAATCTATTCACGTGCTTGCCCGCAAGTCGGGCTGACCTTTACCTAATAATTCTAGGGGTTTTCCACACCTTTAATGTCTTTTTCTGCACAACTTTGCTCTCACTAACTCGAACCATGCATGTCTAAACTCGCTAACTCGAACCGCTGTCCTTTCCTTTTTTTTTTGTTTCACGTTACATTCTGATTTATACAGCAATGTTTGACGAATATATTGCTCCAGTTTCACTCGTCTTCTCTATACTGTAATTAGGATTGATTAAAATGTGTCCTGTATGAACAGAGAAATAGTAAACATTATTTTCCTAATTTCCGGAAGTGTGTTCTAAACTCCCGATAACTCGAACCTTTTTCAATTATCCTTGGAGGTTTGAGTTATCGGGAGTCGACTGTATCATAAATTTGAAATGGAAATGGAACGTGACCCATTTCACCCATGAAATTCCAAGTTAAACGGGCGCGAAAGCTGAGGAGAGTTTACGAAAGTAGGTAATAACTAGTTCATAAAAGCGTTTCAAATTCTTGCATAAGTTTCAAAACAAATGTCTTCTTTTCCAAGAACTTCATCTTCATGTGTTTTAAAAAGAGGTAAACAAGACTGCATCATTGCCGTCTCTCGACGCATGTAGGGGGGAATTAGCTCATTTGGTAAACTTTTGAGGAGTAATACTCAGCATGTTTAGGCTCACGGGTGACATTGATGCCGCTGGTTTTAAACTGTCTTCATGAACAACTGCTGCAGAAAAATGAATTGAAAACCTGTGCTGACATACTTGGAAATCTTTTGTCGTGTTTAGGAAAAGTTACAAAGGTAGGTTATCTTCAATTACGCTGTGTTAAATTTTGCTGTACAATTATGTACAATCCATTGCCAAGCTATACTTCTCTACACTGTGTATGCAATCTACTTAACCGCAGTTATGTCTGTCATTGTACGATGTGCTCAGTGCAATTAGGTTCAAATATAATGATTATTGTAATGAAGTAAAGCAGACTATTGAAAGCTGGAACTGAATCTCAGTGAACTGAATCCAATCTTACAATTCCTAACTAATTCAAATAAAAATCTTGGTGCGAGCACGTTTCCAATGCTAAAAACTTGTTAACACCCAACAACATATAGTAAGGCCTAGTTCAGACGTCGAACTTTCCATAGGCCGTACCAAACGTGAATGACTTGAAGACTTGGTTGAGTCAATTGCATTGGACTCGATATGTTCAAAAAGTTAATTGTCTTTGAAAAGTATCTCCTTTCTATAGCGCGGATATATGACAGTGTGTCCCTTTGGGCTTCGAGCTGAATTAGAAAATATATTGAGTACTACAATACGTTTCTATCCTAGGGCTCAGTACACAACGAAGTGGAGCAAATTTCCAGGTCTTTGCTTGAAGTAATTTTTCAAGCTGTTGTTACTGTTGATAGAAGTAGTCCTCGTGCGGTAAGCCTTTTCGTACATTGCGGTTTATTAATTTCATTGTCTTCGGTGGTATATTGCCTGCGAACAGCACATTACGTGCTAGTCCCATTCGCTAAGCTTGCATTTTTTACCAGGATTGCTATGGAGCCGAGTTTGGGGGAGAGTTTGCTTTACGCAGTAGTTTTGACTTATTCGCTATTGGTTTTTTTGCGAAACGGTCCAAAATTTCACAAAAACTTTTCTTATCATTTTCGTGTTTTAGGGGAAGTATGTCGCTATTCTCTACACTTTACTAAAAATGATGAGCGAGGAGAATTATCAAAGTTACCTAAAGTCTTTTGAAAATGACAAGGATTTGCGGGTCAGTATTTGAAGAATGAGTAATTGTCATCATTTTAACTATGCAGCAGCATATGGATGATTACAGTGTTGCTTCACCTATTTGTACGTTATAATTCAGCGCAATAGGGTATGCGCGGTACGGCGGTCTGTTATATTATGATTACCTTCTGACTTACTATTTCTGTTTATATCTTCTGTTTGGTTGAATTCCATATTCTGTTATTATGATTGTTAAAATGCATTAGTGTATGAATGAAATATTAATTTATGCTACTCTTTTTCAAGGAATTTTTGAATAAAGCCTTTGGCGTGTTTAGAAATCTTTTGCAAAGAAATGTTTACCGTGACAATTGGTTTGTCATGAAAATAGAAGGAAATTAGTAAGTTGCATTTTCCTAGTTTGTTTTGGCCTATATATGCTCTGTTTCAATTCAAATTTTTTCTACAGCAACCAAAAAAACCATCAATCCATTCCGACCTATAAGTGTAATTTTAAACATTGTATTATTGATCATTTCAGTGTAATTCTTGGCGCTGTTCAAAATTTTTGTGAAGCTTTAACGGACAATTTTCTTCATGAAAACGCTTTTGATTACCAGGTAATATCGCCATCTTTCATACCTTTGAAGGAAATTGCGGAAACCTTTTTCAACCTCATTCCAAGCGTCAGTGCACGAGCTGATATAATCACGTTCACTGCATGCCTGTCAGTGTACGCAATGAAATGGGCTGGATTGTTTATTTTTGCGCGTTATGATGTTAAAGAGAAGTTTTTGCTGATTTAGTTGTGGAGCACCTATTTCCATCTGGCTATATCATTTGTGTCTCACGATATTCTGGATTTGAACAAATATTCAGAAGCAAAGAGAACGAAGATCTTAGAAAAGTTCGTTGCTACAGTGATATATTAGTACCTCTCTAGTTTAAAAGTGTTTGCTAGAACTTTATTAAACTGATAAAGACCGGCCAACGTAAGGCAAAAACACCTTTCTGCAATTTGCACTCGAACTTCTATACTATTGAAAATTAGATATGGCGATATGAGACATGTGATGGGGTTCGAGCTTGTCAGGATGTGGAATTCATTAGGTATGTTAAAATAATACAACTGATATTCAGTACATCGGTTATTCGCCCCTTATAGACAGTGGCAGCTTTACGTGATAATCTTATACTATCGAGAGCGTAAAAGCGTTGTTTTCAACAACGAGAGCGTTGTTTTCATGCATGTACTGTATAGTAGCGTACGTGCACCTTAACTGTTGAAACTTTTATTATTTCGTTAAATAATTTCATGATTTGTAGGAGATTTGCAAAATAACTTTATTCCTTCTATGATTGCACCATTCCTTGAAATGACTTTGGTACCTGAACCAGGTTTGTACAGATGTTTTACGCTGGATTAGTGAATGGATGAATGAATGAATGAATGAATAAATGAATGAAAGAATGAATGATGAGTGTTTAAAAGACTTTTTAATAAGGGTAAAAACACGTGACAGTATGGGATCACTGGTATTGTGGCATTCCTACCATAAATATTACAACAACTATAAAACCTAATTATGTAATTAGTAATTATGCTGGCACCATTATTAAACTACAAGGGACATTGCAAATTAATCATGACCTGTTCTGATTTTAGTACACTATCGTTTTTATTGAAGAAAATCATTGTGCGGCAAAAAGACACTCCTTCCATTTTTCGAGAGCATGAACATGCATCTTCTACGCAAATGTTTATTACCGTTGATAATCTATTTTTGCAAATTCATCTAAACTTTCAACCGTGCAAGAACTGTGTTTTCATATAGCCATGACTTGTTATTGGCTCTCAAGTGCCTAGCAGAAAAACGGCTTATCATATGAAATTAGTACAATATGGTTTGATTTTATCTTTGCAGTTCTTAGGCGGGAAACATTACCGTTATTCTACGACATGATGGACAAAGAAATGAAAAACAATGGAGATATTAAGAAGGTAAAATGTCGATTGAGACGATTTATTCTTTTATGAATTTTATGATCATAGTCTTGAGCTTGGTTGTATTATTTGCCGTATACCCTATATAGTGCAGTAGAACACATATGGAGAATTATGGGACATATATGTACATGAAGTTAAACAAATCTTTTATTTTGTGCACTATAATGTAAGTTGCTTTTTTACCGCGTGTTTAGGTTGAGGAAGAATTCATTGATAAACTTGACGTTTTCTTGAGTAAGAATGGCTTGGGTGACGAAGAATATAAAACATTATTTGAAGAAATGTAAGTAAAATTGTGCCAAACATTAAGTTACCGTAAGTCATAAATGCTATAGGTGGTTCCCCTTATTGAGTATCCTGAACCCAACTACCCCAATACTTTCGAACGTGTGATGGCATAACGAATAAAACAAACCGAAGCATCATAGTAATTGTATTCCGAAAACCTAAGAAAGGGAACTTGCTATTGCCTTGTTATCTCACATTTCTCCTCTAAACAAAACGTTTTCAATGGTATTTTAAAGCAACATGTAAAATTATTCCTGAGTGACATTTAATTTCTCACCTTTTGTTGAATTGGAACTTTTTGCACAATAGAAAATGTCTTATTGCACAGTATCCTTCATATGATGGACGGAGACTTTTTTTGTAAAGGAAAAAGGAAAAATAACATGTTGTGATTCAATTAGTGGAATTGGTGCATTGGAAAATAACTTTTGCTTTCATTTTCTTTTCTTCTAAATACGTTGCCAATTATGAGAGGTGTTTTTGTTCGATTTAGTTTGACTGACAAGATATCAAGAAACTCAGAACTGAGTGAGCCAGGCATTTCCTTTGTTAACTCTGTGGTGCAACTCTTGGAGCGACTACTGGACTACAGGTAATCACAGTAACATGCACTCGTGCAGTTAGTGTTGAATATATGATAGAAAGAGGAGTCATGTCAATTTTCACGATTTGGTTGTTTCCAATGACGGTATAATTGCTGCACTGAGCAACATAAAAACGGATTTATAATTCGTAAGATTTCTTGTTCAGGAAAGTTGTATCATCACGGGAAGAACATCGTGACATGAAAATGGGCTGCATTGTGAATTTAGTTGTAAGTATTAATCGATTCTTTTTTGCTATATTCCTTTTGAGTTTTTAATTTTTAAACACTCTCTTTTCTAACACTGCATGGTTGAATACAATTGTCATAGCGAAAAGTGCAGTTCATTGTTGATGAACGAAATCCTTCCAATTAAGAGGCGTATTTATATCAATTATTACTGCGTGTATTTTGATGTACGCGCAATGTGCTATCGTTTTTTGTTCATTCAAACCTTTTTACTTTGCTGCCACTTTGCATTCCTTGCTAACAGTGCATAATTCTTTTAACAACAGAATTATTATGAAGAAAAAGGCAAAGAAGATATGCTTCTTAGGTATACTGTCACAATGCAAGTGATATTCTGTAATTTGTAGTTTCTACTACAGTATGTATATTTTTATACACTGTAGTATCTTACTTTGCGGCAGCAATATGGTAGAATTTGTTTGGTATTGTTTAGATACGTGAACAAGTTGTACGGTCTTCATCTCTCTGCAGAAAATTACGTCGAAGCTGGTTTTACTCTTTTCCTTTATGCGTCTAGCTTAGAGGTACGTTGTATATTCATCTGGGTCATTAACGCATTATTAAAGCAAGCATCTTACATACTGGAGATAAAATATGGAAATCAACATCGGTCGACATGCAGAGTTAGCGCCTCTACACAAATAAAATTGTTTTTTGTAAACAATATTGCGTGCAGAGCAGATGATTTTCACTTGGAGCGGCTATGTTCGTGCACAACTTCAAATTTCCCAATTTTGGTGCACAACTTCAAAGTTCCGCTGTTCGTATTTCTATTATATTTATGGACTTTCTTTTCAAATTTGCACCAAGATGGCGATTTATGACGAAAATGAAAACCATCTATATAGCGCACATATTCATGAAGATGGCATGACTGCATGATTGAATTGTAAAAGCTACAGAACAAACGTTTTGTAGTGGTAGCAAACTTAACTAGGGATCCAAGGACAGTGCAAAGTTTCAAAAGGCAGACGCTGCTGAACATGCATACCTAATGAAAAGCTTTGC